>PVJX010007377.1:0-71418 GCA_004027295.1 Dolichotis patagonum | reverse complement strand
GAGGCGGGTGCTGTGCTCGCTGATCTTATCTTCACTAATAGTAGCCCCAGGACCTCTTATTCGAGCGGGTTTTTGCGCTTTAGTTTCTTTCTGTGTTGTGAGAGTCTATCTCTCTCTGTTTGGGTCTCTCCAGGGTGTTTTATTCTGGCATTTGAGCTGTCTCTCTCAGAGAGGGTCTCTCTCCTGCTACCTACCAGTCTGCCATCTTGTCTCCAAGCCCCAAGTGGTAGACTTTATAAGAGGCAATATCTAGTGGGAGGTCTTTAGGTCATTGGGGCAATTAATTCCAAAGGGGATTGTGGCATCCCAGCCCCTTCCTCTTCTTCTTTCGCTGCGTGACACAGGCTTTAGGCAGGTTTTGCCCTGCCGCACACACTCTCACCTTCTTGTGCTGCCTCACCACAGGTCCACGACAATAAAGTCGTTCAAACATGGGCTTAAATTTTTCTAAACAGTGAGCTAAAATACCACTTTATAAACTAACTGTCTCAAGTGTTCATTACAGAGATTGAAGGCCACTAACTACACCATTTCATTGATATTCCAGTGAGTAAAGTCATGAATAAATAATAAATTTTTTCTTTTGAGGGCTGGTTGGAAGGATGGAACACCAATTTGGGCCCATGCAAAAACCTTTCCTTTTATCAAATAAACAGCCCTATTTTCTTACACAACCCCTTTTTGACCATGGGACCTTTATTTGTCTGTGTATAAATCTGGGGAAAGGTTTATTGTGATCCACCTGGATTTTCCTGAGTGCTGAATGGCTACGACAAATATCAGGGTTAGAATATGTTCTGAGGTTCTCAGGAAAACTCCAGAAAGTAAGATAGATGGGTTAATGAGGTTGACAGGTAGATGAGTACCTGTGTAGGGACTAGTTCTACAAGGACAGAACCTTCTGGTAAGATTAATTATAGTATTAATCTCTCCTTTTGGAGGAAGAGATGTAAGCTTGATATGTTTCAAAAAAACCCTTCCAAAAAAGGCGTAGAAAGGGCAATGGGGTGAGTAAAAAGCAGTGACCTCCCAAGAAAGGGTCTAATTGGAGAGAAAGAAGCAGAGATTTGGGAGCTGTCACAGGTTGGTTATCAACCACAACCCTTTGGATAATCTAGAAATCTGGGGAACACATTCAAATGTGTTGAGATTGAGGGCAAGCAGAATATTCTCGGTGTCAACCACAGTTGGATGGTTTTAAGTGGAGGAAATGTCTTCTAAATGTCCCTAGAGAACCTCTATTTCTGTCCAGTGGAAAAGTACTTTTGTCAGGGATTCATTGTAGCCAGAATTTGTATTTAAGAGAGTCCTTGCTTTTTATAACCTGAGGAGAGTCAGAATTATTTGCTGCCTCATGCTCCCATATAGTCAGGGGTTGAATTTGTTAGAACTTCATCAGTCTTCTGAACTCTGACTCCAACTGGGGCTATGTGGACAGATTGCACACACCAGGCTACTCAAGCCTTTGTAATATATTATTTTTGCTGTATATAAACAAGTATCTTGGGACCATAAGTAATTCATATTTTAAGATTTTTTTTCAAGTTTTGGAATATTTACATATATATGATATATTAGGAGATCCAAGTCTAAATGCAAAACTCACCCATGTTTCATACATACCTTATACACATAAAGATAATTTTATGCAATATTTTTAATAATTTGGAGCATGTAACAAAATTTCATGGTGTGAAATTTTCTACTTGTGCCTCCATTGCAGCATCCAAAAAGTTTTAGGTTTTGGAACATTTTGAATTTTGGATATTTAGAGCAAAGGTGTTCAATCTGTTGGTATATAGAACTGCTTGAACGTTTAAAAGATGAGCACTTTTCACTGTGGCAGAGCTAGACCGCAATGCAATGCGTGTAGCGTGTGTGTGTGTGTGTGTGGGGAGGGGGTCTGGCCTTGCCCTCTTGACCTCCCTGTGGTGTTGCCTGGGGGCTGCCTGCAGACCTTAGGACATCACATTTGCTGTCCTCTCTCTAGCCCTTTAGGCTAGAATGTCTTCTAGCCTTTTACAGTGCAAACAGGAGAAAGAAGGACTGGAAAGTACTTGGGAAAACTCCTATTTGTGCCTAACAGGGACAAAGTGACAGATGCTTCTATGGAAGCATATAAATTTGGACTCTTACATGCCAAAGACAAAGTGCTCCAGCTCCTCATTTCAGTTAATTGCCAGTGTATATGCTAAGATATTACTCAGCTTCAAAACACCGAAGCTGACTTCTGGCCAGAATGGTCAAGTCTTCAAATCAAACATTTTTTTGCACTTAATTCTATTTCTTGAAAGAGAGATTGCCTTACCAAATTATTTGTTTAAGAAGAGGTCATATTTTTACTGTTATCTTGAAAGGAGTATTTAATTTTACTACGTTCATAGAACCAACAACTACAAGTGTTCTCTTTCATTATATATCATTATCTTTCGCAAAGGGTTACGATCAGCATGTTAAACAGCAGATATTTCACAACATCGAACACGTTTGTAAAGCAGAGTTTCAAATGCCAATTACTGCATAAAAATAAATTTTTATCCTCCTCCAACATCTCAGACTCCCTGGGCTTGTGTGCTGTGGGTAGAAGCGGAGGAGGAAGGGAAGGGCGGTGGTAAGGGACAGTTGAAGGGCCAGGAAGTCTGAGGCTATAAATACACCATACAACAACCCAAGGTCAAAGCTAATGCTGAGACAGCCACAGAATTCCAGGTTGAGGGGCAGACCTCAGACTGCCTGAAGTTTCTGTTCAGACATGCTTTTTTTCCACCCTCCCCGTAATACCACCCACCAATTAGATCCTTCAAACCATTTCCAGTTTGGAAAGCTTAAGAAATTCCTGGCTCCAACCAGTTTAGAAAAAGCAGAAAATAGAGGGAAAGAAAGACCTAAGAATTTAGAAGTCCAGATTTGTGGACTAGCATCAAGAAATATGGAATAATGATGATCATTTTTAATGCAGACCTTTTCATCGTCAAAGCAAACAAATAGAGCTAATTAATTCCATTGCAGTGTTATGAAGAAAGTAAATAAATGTTGTTTTCATTTTATGATTAGAGGAACCGAGACAGAGGCAAAGCCACCAGCCCAGTGATACCAAAAATGAGCTTTGGAAGACAGTCCATGGTTTGATTGGTCTAGCTTTGCTTCTAGAATTCTAGAATTATAGAGTTGTCTCTTGTCATCTGGACGTAACCATTGGCTTAACATGGAATTTGGAGTAGGAGCAGGCTCTGAAATATGTTTTACAGTAGGATCAGGCTCTGAAATATGGATATCTGTTCCCTACATGGAAGATACGATTTTGTAGAGGTTAAGGTGATATTCTTTGGAATGAGACAAGCCTGGGTCAAAATCCCAATTCTACTACTAGCTCTGAGACTTTGGCTGACATTCAATTTCCTCATCAATTATAAGGGTGAGATATTGCAGCTTCCCTTTCCTCCAAGCCATTAAAACTGAAGAATTCCATATTTCAGCTACTCCCCAAAGCTTCCCAAGACTCATCTTCTCATTTGTTCTCTTTTGCTCATTCCAGATCCTATTTCTTAGGAGGAGAGCAGAGGTTAGAAACTGGCTCAGAAGCTGGTTGATGCACTAGAATTAGGGAGCTTAACAGTCAGAGGCCCTTGCCCAATCCCTGGAGATTCTGATTCAGTAAGGGTTCTAGAATTTTCGTTTGTTTGCTTGTTTATTTGTAAACATCCAGATATAGTCCTGAAGATTGTATCAGCAATCAAATCTCTCTTGGCACCCTCAGCTTCTAAGGAATAGCTAGGAGTGTTTCCAGTACTGTGCTGCCCCTACCTTCTCACCCAAACCCTTACTCAAAGCCAAAGGTCAGCCTTTCCTAACCATTATGCCGCACTTACAATCCCTGCTGCATTCTAGGATGTTGAAAAGTGGAGGAAGATAGAGTGGCATTAACAACAATCTCCAGGAGAAAGAAGGGGAGAGAACAAAAGCATTGCTTTTGCAAGGGGAAAAGAAACTCCTCTGTCAGTCAAGGTGCTTGCATAGCTTAAAAAATCAACTTTGATTTCTTTATCTATTCATGACTGCATTTTGTTTTCACTTAGAAAATAAATCTTGAGGATGTGCTATATACACAGGGTATGATGACAAGCACCAGGGAAAGCGTGGATGAGACAGAGTCACCCACAAGTTGCTCACAGCCTAAAGGAGGAGACAGAAACCACAAACAAAAATATGGTCTTATAAACACGCTAGAAAAAACACATGTGCTTTGGGAGCAGAGAAGAGGGAATAATTGGGAAAAGGAACAGAGAAGTCAGAGAGGGTAAAATCCCACTTTTAGAGGGACTCTGAAGATAAATTCACTGGAGAGAAAAGGCATATCAATAGAGGTAATGATGGGCAATGACCTCGAAGTATGAAAATGACAAAAGATCATTGGCACCTACCTTAAACTTTAGCTCAGCAAGGCAGCACCTAGGCCTGAAGCTTAAGTAGAAGTAGAGTTGGGAGAACATACTCATGTTCAACTGTTATTTTTCTTCAATTTTCATGTTTTCAAACAGATTGATGGCATCACATTGAAGCTGCATAGAAGGAAGTCCAGTGTTTCCATTTAGTAATAGACATTTCATGGTTACATGATTGAATCGCTAATGATTTTCTAAAGCTTGCTGGCTTTGTGAAGTACTTTGCTGGTAGTTTGGATGGCTATTCCACACTTTCTTCTTAGAGGTGAGTAATATTATTAGCATTTGACACTCAAGCAAATAAGCATGAAACCTTTTGGAAACTTTTTAAGTTATTAAACAAGTATTGTGGTAGTTAATTTTAGTTGCCATCTTGACTGAATTGAAGGATGCCTAGAAGACTGGTAAAGCATCCTCTTAGGTGTGTGTACACAGGGTGTGTGTGCACAGATGTCTCCAGCGGAGATTGGTGTGTGGGTTGGTGAACTGAGGGACAAGACCTGTTCTGAATGTGACCAACACCATCCAATAGCATGGGGACACTGATAGGACTAAAAAGCAGAGCAAGGGAGACGCTTATGTCCCCAAGCTCAGACCTTCTAGAGTGCGTGTGTGTTTTGCTGCTGCTGTGGCCCGTGAACATCAGACTCCAGATTCTTCAGCCTTTGAAAGGAAACTTGTACCAGCAGCTCGGCAGGGGGCTTCCAGGCCTCCAAGCCATCCAGAGCCGCATCCTTGGTCTCTCTTGTTCTCTGGCTTCTAACATCTAGACAGAGAACCTACCGGTTTTCCCTTCTCTCCAGCCCGCAGATAGCAGGTGTGGGACTGTCCAGTCTCTGACAGTGTAAACCAGCCTAATACATCTCCTCTTATCCCTTAAATGTATATTCTACTGGTCTGTTCCTCTGGAGAACCCTGATGAACACTAGCATATGGAAATTAAACTAGAAATTATTTGACAATATATTTAAGCATACAGACATGTGTCTGAGTATGCAGTAAAGTAAGAGTTAGAAAGTTGGATTTTCACTTTATTACTTGTCTAATGTCACTGAAGAAAATATTTAACCTTCTTGAGCCTCATTTCTCTCCTTCATAAGATGAGGTTGATAGAACTGGCCCTTGGTTCTCTTTCACAGACCTCAGAAACAAATGAGATCACATCTATCTGTATTTTTGCATGCAAACGCAAAGCACAAAATAAATGCAAGGTTTTTTTTTTAAATCACTAGCAGTGGAATGACACAACTAGGTTATGGTATCAAAATAACACCATGATCAATTTTATTTAAATACAGGAAGATGTGGCTTCAAATGTAAAAAGTACCAAGAGGTGGGTAATTATTTTTTTTATTTCATATTATTACCTATTAAAATGGAGAAATCAAAATAAATAAAACACAAGCCTGACAAAGTCAACAATTCTACTTCTGGGTATATACCTAAAAGAATTGCAAATTCAGACTTGAATAGATATCTGTACACTAGTGTTTCTAGCACCATTATTTATAGTAGCCAAAGGTGCAAACAACCTGTGTAATATATTAGACATTTACAAGTTGATACTGCTGAGCAAATAGTAAACAGACAACAAAATAGATGATTTTTTAATTGAAATGTCAGCAGTTCTTAGTGTTTTGTTTTGTTTGTGATGTGTATTGTGTTCATATGGAGTTCATAAGTAAATTATCACCTTAAACTTTCATCTCTTACAGCCTGATACCTGTGCTATAAAGTATTACGTGCGGCTGGATAGTACTACACTGCATATTACTAGAAAATATTACCAAAGAACTGAAGGATTAAGAGTTAAGTGCCTGCTTTGTTTCTGAGTCAGACTTCCAAACTCAGATAAACTTGAATGAGAAATATTTCAAAAGACTGTTTACACGGTTGGTGGACAGGTTCAGTGAGTAAAATTCAAAACTTATTTTATGCACTATAGTCAACTGAAGAAATAGCACCCTTTCATAGTCCTATTTCACCTCTTTGTATCTGTAAATGAACTACAGTAATAAAGAACCATAGTAAAGGCAAAGAATTGACATAGCAACTGATGGAACATAACAGCGAAGCCAGAAATAAGCCCATCCAGATACAGTTCATTGATCCTTAACAAAGGAACAAAAGCAACTCAATGAAGAAAGAATAATCTTTTCAACAAATGATAATGAGGCAACTGGACATTCTCATGCAAAAGAAAAAAATCCAGACACAGAATTTAAACCTTTCACAAAAAGTAACTCAAAATAGATCATAGACCCAAATGTATGTCACAAACTATACTACTTCTAGAAGATCACATTGGAGAAAATCTGAGTGAACCCGGGATTGACAGTAAATTTTTAGATACAACACTGAAAGCATGACACATGAAAGAAAAAACTGATGAGACCAAGTTAAAGCTTAAAACTAGTGCTCTGTAAAAGGTACTGTTAAAGAAAACGAAAACACAAGCCACAGAGTGGAAGAAAATATTTGCAAGTCATTATCTAATAAATTGCTATTATCCAAAATATACAAGAGCTGTTAAAATGCAACAATAAGATGCCAAACAATCTGAATTTTAAATGGGTAAAGATCTGAAGAGACATCTTACCACAAAAGATTTACAGATGGCAGATATGGAAAGATACTCACCACTGCCTGTCATTAGAGAACTGAAAACTCAAACAACAATGGACTACAACTACACACCAATTAGAATGGCTAAAATCTAAAACTCTGACAATAACAAACTCTGTTGTTATTGGGTATAGAAAGTGTGACAGCCACTTTGGAAAGCAGTTTGAAAGCTTCTTACTGTATCAGCCAGCTGCCTCCTGTTTGAGGCACAATAAATGACACCCATGACTTCAAGGAGGTTTATCTGCCTCACGGTTTTCAGAGGATTCAGTCCATGGCTGGTTGGTTCCAAGGCAGAATGACTTGATGGAACAGCATGGCAGAGGAATAGCTGCTCACCCATGGCAGCCAGGAAACAGAGAGACTGAGAGAGAAAGAGAGACAGAGAGAGAGACAGGGAGAGAGACAGAGAGAGAGAGAGAGAGAGGGGAGCATGGAACCAAGGACAAGAATCCACCCTCCAAGTCACACCCTAGGACCCTTCTCCAGCCAGGCCCTACCTCCTAGCAGCACTGAACTACTGGACTCATCAGTGGATAAATCCACTGAGGAGTATAGCTCCCCATGATCTAATCACCTTCCAAGCATATGAGACTTTTGAGGGACATTTTAGATCTAAATCATTACATTTGCAAAACTGAATATGATCTTATGTGAGCAATGACATTCCTGGGTATTACCTATTGAGCTGAAGACTTAAGTTCACACAACGACTTGCATACAGATATTTACAACAGCTTTATTCATAATTACCAAAATTTAGAAGCAAACAAGATAGATTTTAGTACATGAATATAAACTGTGGTACATCCATGTGATGGAATGCTATTTATTAGTAAAATGAAGTGAGCTATTAAGCAATGAAGATACATGGAGGAAAATTAAATATATATTGCTAAAAAGGCAATCTGAAAAGATTACATAGTATATGATTTCAACTATATGATATTTTATAGGCCCACCACTCTTCTGCTGCACCACTCTGCTTATTATATGATATTTTAGAAAAGGAAAATCTATAGATACAATAAAAAACAGTCAATGGTTTCCATCAAGGGGAGGAAGGAGAGAGAAATAGAGGAAGGTGGTGGAACTGTTCTGTAGGATACCATAATGGTGAGTGTAAGACACTGTCCAATTGTCAAAATCCACAGAAGTATATAACTCAGAGGTTATTCCTATGTTAACATGGAACATAAAGCTTACTGTAGGTATATTTCTAAAGTTATTTCAGAGGCTGAGGATTCCAGATAAGAATGCAGACTAGAAAAAGAATCTAACTCGGTTACAAATGTACAAAACAACCCCACTGAAAGAAGTGGGGAAAATTAGTTTACCGAGAAACTTTGGTCACATAAGAGAGACATTGCAAGTACACATTTGCTCTTACTGATTGAGTTGCCTTCCACAGGGGCAGAGTTAACAATTCCGATACTGCTGTATGCGTACATTGGAAGTGAAGAAGTAAGCAAATCAGTGGTAGGTGCTAGGAGCCCATTTCCTTACTATTAAAGTGGTAGTTTATAGACACAGGGGAGAAGGCAATATAAATTCACTTGTAACTCAATAGAGATACAGATGCTTATGCAATGTATTCATAGATATATTTATAAGTATGTACATGCATTAATACACTCACATTTCTATACTTTGTTGGCTTTAAGGCTCTGAAAAACATGCCTTGATAGCAGTGACTACACAACATCCAGAGTTTGGCTTCTAAATACTATTGTCTGATAAAAGGCAACAGGGCTTGTTGGAGTAATAGTCAATTCTAAGACTTAGGCAAGAAATACATAAGACAAGCTGGGCTATCTGGTAGTTCCAGAAAGTAAGGAAGTGCTCAAAAATAAATAACCAAATCTAATAACGGATGAATGTCAGAGTGACACAGATACCAACTTGTAGTTCCAGGCCAAAGCTGGGATAATTTGAACAATAAAGTATGTAATTTTAGATTGTAACTCAAAGTATAAAATAAATATATCCATGAGTCCATAGAGATGCTAATAAAGGATTGTGTTGTAAAATACTAATTGGGGAAGAAGAGAGAAATCTCTATAGAATCCTGAATAAAGTAAATTCTCCATACCAAAATAGGGAGAGAGCCAGGGATGTAGCTCAGTGGCCCAGCACCTGCCTGGCCAGTGCAAGGTCCTGAAATTGATTCTTGGTACCAAAAAATAAAAAATAAGTTACAAAATAGGGAAAGCTTGAATTCCCCCCCCCACTGCTGAAGGGTGTGATGCACATGGTGACTTCTGTCCAGAAACTACAGCATGAAAAGGGGTATGAAAAAGGAGAAGCCTGACAAACACTAATTGAGTTGGTGATCAAAGTCTGCATCGGTAGTCATAGATAATGTGGCTATTATCATGTGACTAAAAGGCATTTTATTTCTGTGATCTTATTTCCAAAAGTCCAATTATTATAAGAAAAGCATTAAAATAGGAGAAAGGAAAAAAGAAAGGAGAAAAAGAAAAAGATATAAATTTGTTTATAGATACATAAAATAGCATAGATGGTTATACTACTAATTCTATTAGTTCTTGGAAAAGAGCAGTTAATACTCATATGATTAGATCAATTTTGCATGTCTGTATCTGGTAATCCAAGCAATTCTTTTGAAGATAACCATCTGAAATATTATGAACATTGTTAAATTCCTGTCATCTTGTTTTAAAAGCCTATATTGCTTTTTTTGGGTTTCTTGTTGTTCTTGTAGTTGTTGTTTTTATGTCTCTTGTTTTTCTGTTTTTTCTTTCCTGTGGTTCTTTTTTTCCTCTTTAAAGAAATACAAATGGCAAATAAATACATGAAGAAATGTTCATCATCATTAGTCATGAGAGAAATGCAAATTAAAACCACACTGCGATTCCATCTCACTCCAGAAAGAATGGCCAGGATAGAAAACACTACCAACCACAAGTGTTGGAGAGGCTGTGGGGAAAAAGGAACTCTTCTACACTGTTGGTGGGAGTATAGACTGGTGCAACCACTGTGGAGGTCAGTCTGGAGATTCCTCAAAAAGTTGGGTTTGGAAGTCCCATTTGACCCAGCTATTCCACTTCTGGGCATGTTCCCAGAAGAACTGAAAACATCATACCACAGTGATATATGTACACCCATGTTTATAGCAGCACAATTTGTAATAGGCAGATCCTGGAAATAGCCTAAGTGCCCATCAACTGAGGAATGGATAAAAAAGTTGTGGCATTTTTATACAATGGAGTACTACTCAGCTATAAAGAATGATCACATCGAGATATTTATAAATAAATGGACATGACTTGAGACCATTCTCTTAAGTGAAATAAACCAAACTCACAAGGGTAAATACCATATAGTCTCCCTAGTATGAGAGTTGATAAGAGTATATAAGACTTTATGGTAAGCATGAGGCCCCATCTCATAGCTTTGAAGTCTTTCAATGTTTTCAATCATCAGTTGGAATGGTTTTATTCTGTTTTGTTTGACTATATCATGAGTGATGATATGAACAGCTGTTTTGAAGAAAACATTATGACAGCTATTGCTGATTTAATATCATCCTTCTTAGAAGTCCTACCATGCTTCTATTCTTCTACTACCATTGGTTCTATCTATCACATTGTGTCTTATTTGGATTTGAATGTGTGATAGTTTAAACAAAATTTTTCTATCAAAAATGAGATATTATAGTACCCATTGATCATTCTGTTATTCGGTTCAGAAAGCCCTGTAATTCTTTCACTCTTTGCATGGCTTTATACTATTTTGTTATGTTTGATATTATTGTATTTGAAACTATGCTCAACTATAACAGAGTAAGAGATATTGTGATAGCTACTGTTGATGTCCGGTTGTCGTAATGTAAAGTACTGTGTTGCCTATGTTGTCCTGTTCTGATCTGCTCTGTACTGCCCTCTTTTGTTTTATTCTCTTTAAAATAAAATTTAAAATTTTTTTTTAAAAAGCATTAGAGAAACTCCAATATATGGGCATCTTATTATATTCCTGACCAATATTCCTCAAAACTGTCTAGGTCATCAAAAACAAAAATAAATCAAAAAACAAAATAAAATGAGGATGGGTCACAGAAAAGAGGAGCTTAAAGAGAGATGATAGCTAAGTGTAAAATGGTCTCCTAAAACAGGAAAAGGACATTAGGTAAAAAACTCAGAAACTCTGAATAAACACCAAGCTTTAATTTTTTAAATTTAATCAATATTTGTTCATTAACAGTATCAAATGTACTAAAATAATGTAAGATGTTCACAGTAGGAAAATTTAGTAGTGGGAACTCTCTGTTCAAGAACCCACTGTACTATCTGTTCTACTTTTCTGTGAATTTAAAACTGTTCTTTCAAAATTACACCTATTAATTTAAAAAAACAATTACAAATTGAAGTACTGAATTTTTTGGTGTTGGTTATTTCACATTGAAAATGGAACCTATCTTATGTCATTAAAGGCTCCCTCTGGTGATTGCCTGTGTCCCTCATTAAATAGGAGCCATGATCCAATGTCTAATAATAATAAGTGGTGGTGAGAACCTTGGGCCACAAGTGAAAAATTCTACATTTTAGAAATAGCAGGAGAAGGAGATTTGTGAATTTAAAGATTTTGGGGCTCCAAAATTCCAACAGTTATAACTAATAAAGTTGAAACTCATTTTAAAAACTCCTTGTAACATTTGCCAAGATGTTAACAGTCTTTTGTTCACTGCAGACATAAAGAAAATGAACTTCAAACTCAGCTCCCAAGTGCACAAAGAACACTACATTTAAATAAATTCCATCAAATATGTTCAATTTTATCTTTTCTGGTCAAAAATATCTTTTCTAAGATCTATAGTTTGATGTGATTTCAGATAACCAGGACTCCCCTGGGACTGATAGGAAATATATTCTTCTTTTGTAAAAGTAAAAATTAAATCCAAAGGGTTTGTAAATCCTACTTCAGACTTTTGTCCCTGGGCTTGATAGGCTGGTCAAGTCTGGAGAGAAAAAATAAAGCAAAGCAAATGAAACCAGGAAGTGCCACCCTTTATAGAATTTTTGTATTCGTAGGAGAAGAGAACTTAGTTTAATACATCTCAAAAATTCACTAACTGAAACTCGAGAAAGAGAGTCATGAGCCCCATTGCATAGTGCTGATTCTTGCTGTAACAGTAACCACTGTTCACGATGTGAGATCACTGTTCTGAAACCCAGCCCAATAGCTCTTCCAATACCCTGCTTTCTCCAGCTGCCACAATTCAGCATAAGAATTCAGTTTGGGTATGCTCCTTTCCCTGTGTTGACTCTCCTAATACTACTCTGTGCACTTACTACACAAAGGACCCACAGGATACCACTTCTACACAGTTCAAGTTGTCTTTGAAGCAGTCCCATCTCTGGAGACCATATTTAAGCAAGACAATCTTTTTTCAGAAATAATCATACCCTACGTTCTGGAGAAATCTGTTTAATTGAGCAGAAGATGAAAATTTACATGATTCAATTTTCTAGCAAGTTACCAGTGTTAAAGAGGGACCTATACCATGAAATGAAGCAGTCTGAAATAGCTCTTGCTTGAAAGAGGCTGCGTGCTTGCTGTGAAACTCGTGAAAGAATATATACAATGTTTGGTGTGTTTTGTTTTTTGCAAAACTAAAATAAGAAATCTTCATGTGAGATTCTGTGCATCTGCAGGACCCTCAGATGCCTAACATGGGGTGTGAAGAGCTCTTCTTGCCTTTTTAGATCTATTGCCCACAGCCTTCTCCACCCGGCTGTGCACCTGGGAGTCTGGTTTCTGCAGTCTACCTCAGGTGGGCTTCCTTTATTACGCAGCTTCCAGTTCAAATGGGTTAAGGGGAGAAACGAATAAGAGAAACCATGAGTATTATTATTACATACAGGCTGTTTTCTATTTTTATTCATGCTTCCTGTGAGGAGCCCCTCATTGCATTAAATTTCCATTAATCAGTGATTTTTGGTGGAGGAAAACTTAGACCCTCAAAGGACATTTGTCAATGTTGACATGTTTTTATTTATCATTGTCACAGTGGTGTGGGAGGGGAGTTCCCCTGGCATGTAGTGGAGTCTGAGGGTGCTGGTAAACATCTCATGTGACACGAGACAGCCCCACATCAAAGAACCCAGTCTAGAATGTCAATAGTGTCCTTGTTGAGAAATCCTGCCATACCTGCTCCTTCCTCATCTCCCTTTGGTCCTTGATGTGGTAAGGCTGCCCATTATAATTAGACTCAGGGTGCTTTATTGTACATTTTTTGTTTTCTTAACTTGCCTGCCCTTTTATAAATATACCTTTCATTAAACTCTTCAATTACTCCTTTTGGTTGCAATATTTATGACAGGGCCTCTCTGCCTCATTACACATAGCAAACGAAGTCTAACATGATAAAACCTACCTCTGGTCCGTCTTTCCTAAATCCCCAGCATCCTGTTTCAGTAATGCCAAACGGTTTACAGTTGCCAGGACATTCCAGACTTCTTTTAATAGTTCACATCTTTGAATTAAATTGCATAAGTTCTCTACATTTCCACACAACCACCTTACCCCTAGTACCTAACACAGTGCCTGCCACATAATAGACACTCAGTAAATTTTGGCTGTATGAAATCATGCAATCCTATAATTCAAACAAATACTTTGAGTCTCTTTTCTATACCAAACTGTTCATTGAACTGAAAATACAGTTGTTATGAATGTATTCTTCAAATTTCATGTGTTAAAAACTCAATTCCTAATGCAAATGTTGGGAGACAGAGCACAACTGGGAGGTGTTTCAGTCATGGGGCCTCTCTGTCTTTAATGGATTAGAGTGTTTATCATGGGAGTATTTTTATAAAAGTGAGTGCAACCCCATTTCCCTCTTGCGTGCATTCCTTTGCCATGTGATGACTTCTGCCACGTTATTCCACAGAATGAAAGCCCTTAAATTTTCTAGCTTCCAGAAGCACGAGCTAAATCACCTTCTGTTCATTACAAATCACCCAGTCTGCGATGTTCTGTTACAGCAGCACAAAATGGACTAAGACAATAGCAATGAACAAAACAGAGAAAGATCCGAGCTTCCCTGGGCTTACATTCTAACAGAAAATATATAGGAAACTAGATTTTTAAAAAGTAAAATGCATAGAAAGGCAAGGGGCTTAGGGAGACTTTGGTGGGGGTAGGTAGAAAAGCCTCAGAAGGTCTCACGGGGAAAGATGATAATGGGAAACATACCAACTGAATGTACCAGAGGAGAGGGAATAGCAGCTTTGAAAATTCCCCCTATTGTGAAAATGAAAATTGACGCTGGAGATGGACTGGCTCTAGATTACAGAGATACCACAATACAGTTAAGTAGTTTGGGACTTTCAACTGCCTCGATGTCATTGATGCTGCACCACAACTGTCTCCCATGGAGCCAGAGTCGAGTGTGAACCTGTCACTTTGCCAATCCCCCACTGGGCCCAGCTTTCCAACACTAATCATGACGTCCCCAAAAACTATAAGACAAGGAAAAGTGTGTCTTTCCTGAAGAGAAGGTAGATATGTTGTCTTATATTGAAAGAAAAGAAGCAATGAGACAATTACAATATATCCCCAGAGAAAAATCCACCTAACATAAGGTATTTTTAGTAAGCAAACTGAATATCACAAGTCAAAATAGGAGAAGCGCTCTGATTTCAAATTATGAGGGTACTAAATTGTCCTATTAGAATGCCAACTTTAATTTTCTCTCTGCAAGAAACTAAATTGGTCTTGCTCTGTCTCCAACTTGCAGGTCCATTAGTCTTGACCACAAGATGGACACCACTGGACACGTCAGCCTGCCATTTTTCTGCAAACATACAAATCTAAACAAAGATTGGTGCTTCTGAAGTCTTCTGGGTTTGCTTAGTCGTGGATGTGTTAGAACTGTACCCCTACATTCCAACTCAATACATGCAAAAAATCAGAGCAAATTTTTAAAAAATCTAGGCAACCATTGATAAAACGTATTAATAAGGACCAGTTCCCTTTAGATTTTTGTAATTCACTGGTTTTAGCTTTCTAGTGGATCATGCTGTGTCAATCGACATTACTGATTTAACATAGTGAGGTGGTTGTTGTAAATTTTAAGAGCTAGTGAATTATTCATAGGCATTTAGATTATTTTATAATTCATCAAAATTACCTTGTGTTGAAGCAATAATATTCATTAATAGTTGACACTTCCAACCAACGTTTTGCCAAAGGCTTTTCTAATACCTTAAGAGTAAATATACTGGGCTTTGGCTATTCTAGAATGCAGCTCTCACTGCTACATTATACAAATAAGAACATGGGACCAAAAAGATTGGCCAAGGACAAAGACAGACTATGTGTCAGCACTGAAACTGAAGTCTTGGATCCTCATCTGGGTGTCTCATTACAAAACAGGAGGAGATAAAGATGGATACTTAATCTAGGCTGAGCTCAAAGGTGCCATTCCAATGATTTGGGAAGAAACTGAGTTTGCAAAAATGAAAGTAACATAAGAGGCAAGAAACAAGATAGAGGAAACTCAATTTTCATCCTGTGGAGGACACTTGGAGGGTATTTAAACGTGTTCTCTCAATCTGTCAAACAAACAAAAATCTCAGGAAGGTGGAAAAAGTTATTAAAAGGTACACCTCAACTCCAGGAGGTCAGTATGTGAAGGAAAGGTAAATCTAGGTTTCTTTAGAAATTTTCTATATAAGAAACCAAAGATTTATTTAGAAACTAAAGATTCACCTTCCTTCCTTGGGGTGGTTGGTGACTGTGGGCAGATTCCTGAATCTCTCTAGAAGGCAGAAGTTAAGCGCACCAGTGAGGGGATTCAGGGGAAGCATTTGTCTCCTTGCTTGGCACACAATGTACGTTCAGCAAGAGGAAGCTTCCACTACCATTACCTGTGCTGCTATTGTTGCCAGTATTGTTGTTCTTATTACTTGGCCCCACTTTATGTTTCTGGTTTCTCACTTGTTTTTGTCCATCACATTTCATCCAGTGGTGTTATGATCTATGATTTCCTATTACAGGCAGTGTTTTAGACAAGAAGCCAATGTATCCAATCAATGTCCAGATCAGCAAATTCAGTTGCTTCAAAACCTGGATTCCATGTTTTATTATGCTGTGTTTCTTATGAAAACAACAACTTTATCTCTCACTTTTCCAAGATAACAGAGGTCACTGAATGTCTGTCCAATGATCCCTTAACACAAATTCATTTTTAAATCTCTATAATCTTTTTAACCTTTATGTCAGAAACAAGTATTCTTCTTCCTCTGAAATTGCCTTTTCCCAAGGTTCAAATACTTGTGAGGAAATCGCTACAATTTTTTGCTTATTCTCCTTTACATTTTTACTTTAAAAAATCATGAAGTATCTTAATATTTGCATAAAATTGGCACATACAAATATTGAAGTAGAAAACAGAAAGTAAAAATCACCCCAAATTCTACTATCTAGAATCTCTGTAATTAAGTATATGTTCATCAGCTGAGGATTTAGCTCAGTGGCGTAAATGCCTGCATGGCAAGTGCAAGGTCATGAGTTTGAGGCCCAGTACCCCCCCCCAAAAAAGTATATGTTCATTATTTTAGATACTTCTTTATCTTTGCACGTGGAGAGAACAACATGTAGATGCAATTCTTCAAAATTTAGATTACTTTTCAATAAAAATATTTTTAATACTTTTATTGAGAATTATCACAATTTTATGCAAATATAATTTTCCTGTAACATCAGGAAAATCTTGAGTTGCATAAGAAAAGGCAGCCAACACCTGGGCATGGGGGTGCACACATGTAATCCCAATACTCAGGAGGCTGAGGCAGGAGGATTACCATGAGTTTGAGGCCAGCCTGACCTGCAAAGGAAGACCCTGTCTCAATAAAAGAAGAAAGGAAGAAAAGAAGAAAGAAAGAAAGAAAGAAAGAAAGAAAGAAAGAAAGAAAGAAAGAAAGAAAGAAAGAGAAAGAGCAACCAACAGATGTTAACACAAATGTTAATACAGACATTGGAATCGTCTAATATGATGCCTACTATAGTCAACATGAAATGCTTCAACAAGCAATTACGGGCATTCTTGAAACAAATAAAGATGGAAATCCTCAAAAAGCAAATAGAAGATAAAGGGAAGAATCAAATGGAAATTTTATAACTAAAAATACAATTTTAAAGCTCTCAGCTCATCAAATCTCATTGTCTCAAATGCAGAACAAATAAGATAGAGGAAAGAACTAGTAAACTTCAAGAAAGAACAAGAGGAAGTACCTGTTATGAAAAATAAAAAGATAGAAGAAAGATTGTGCTGTGAGTTTCTGGGATGTGTTGGAATGTAAATATCTAATATTTGAGTCTCAAAAAGGATGGAAGAAAAGAATGCAGATGAAAAAGAGTTTTCAGAGAAATAATGGCTAAAATTTTCCATATTAGGCAAAGACATAATTACATAGTTCCTTATGAATTCATTTTAGTTATTTTTTAAAGACTCTGTCTCCAAACATAGCCACATTTTAAGGCTTCAGCATATGAATTTCAGGGGATACAATTCAGTACATAACACACTGGATTCATATCATTAGCACAAATCTTTTTCATATTTTAGCTGTATCTGTGTTGTTCCTTGAAGTTTCTACTTTGCTAATTTTGGTGCTTAAATTTTTTCTTAGCACGTGTTTGTAGTACACAGTGACTGCACTCATTACAAGGAGCTGGAACTGTGCACCACACAGCCCAACCCTTCCTTTATTCCCTTCCCTCCCCTCTCCTTCTGCTCCACTCCCTCCTTCTCTTTTGCAAAAAATCTATGTCTATTTCCTATTATCTCTCTTTTATTTGCTTATTTATTTATTTAATGAGACAGTCTCATTGCAGTTCACTGTCCTTGAGCTCACTGTGTAGCTCCGGCTGGTCTCTGACTTGCAGGGATTCCCCTGCCTCAGCCTCCTGAGTGCTGGGATTACAGGTGTGTGTCACTATGCTTGGCTCCTTAATTTATTTATACTTTAAGTTTCTCATAGAAGAACCATGCCTGTCTGACTAAATTTGTGTGTGTAATTTACTTCACTTAACATTAAGATTTCAAGGTGGTGCTCGCTTTGGCAGCACATACGCTAAAATTGGAATGCTACAGAGAAATCGCATGGCCCTGCACAAGGGTGACGCGGAAATGCATGAAGTATTCCATATTTTTTTTTTAAAAAAAGATTTCAAGGTGCATCTGTTTTTGTACAAATGACTCAAGTTCATTCTTTTTTTGTGGCAAAATACTATTCCATTGTGTATAAATACCATACTTTCTTTACCCATTCATTTGTTGATGAACTTACAGGCCATGTCTAAGATTTACCTACTATGAATTATGCTGTTATAAATATGAGTATTCACGTACTACACTAATAATATATGTTTAACTCTATCCAGAAGGGGAATAGCTGGATTAAATGGAATTTTTGTTTTTAGTTTTTTAAGGAATCGCCACACAGATTTTCATAGTGATTATACTAGTTTACACTCCCACCAACAACATAGAAGGGTTCCTTTTTTTTGCCCACAGCCTTGCCAGGATTTGTGATTATTTGACTTCTTGACGGTAGCTATTCTTACTGCAATAAGATGGAATCTCAGTGATGTTTTAATTTGCATCTATCTAATGGCCAGAAACTTTGAACATTTTTATGTATCTATTGGTCATTTTTACTTTTACTTCTGAGAATTGTCTATTCATTTCAGTTGCTGATTTTTGATTGGGTCTTTTATTTTGGGGGCGTCTAATATTTTGAGTTGTTTGGATATCCTAGATATTAGACTTCTATCCAAAGTATAGATGCCAAAATTTTTCCCATTCTGTAGGTTGTATCTCCTCCCTGGTGATTGTTTCCTTTGCTCTGTAGAAACTTTTTAATGTGCTATGATCCCATTTATGGATTCTTGATTTTATTATTTGTGCAGTTGGGGTTCTATGCAAGAAGTCCTTTTCTTCAAATTTTACCTATTTTACTGTCAAGCAGATATAGTGTTTTCCTTTTAATATTCAGGTCCTTGATCCCTTCTTACTTTAGTGTAGTGCATGATGGGATATGTGGGTCTGCATTCACCCGGCTGCATGTGGGCAACCAAATTTCCCATCTCTGCTTGTTCAAGAGGCTTTCCTCCAGCAATTCTTTTTGGTCGTTTGTTAAAGATCTGATTGCTGGATGTGCCCAGGTTTGTTTTTACACCCCCTACTCCACTCCCTTGATCCTCATATCTCTTTTTCTGCTAGTACTATGCTGTTTTTATCACTGTAGTTTTCTAATACGCCCTGAAACCTGGGATCATTGTGTCTCCTGCTTTTTCTCTTGTTACATATAATAGCTTTTGCTGTTCTGGGTCTCTTCTGGTTCTGTACAAATTTTAGCACTGTTTTATCTAGTTTTGTGAGGCATGCTGTTGGAGTATGGCCATTGTGACTATATTGGTTCTGCCTATCCAGGTACAAGAGATATCTTTCTGTTTTCCGACATCCTCTTTCCATTTTCATTGATCTTTTCTTAATTTTAGCTGCAGGGGTATTTCATTTCCTTGGTTATATTATTTCACAAGTATTTGAACAGCTTGTGTTCATGCTAGTGACAATGGTATTTTCCTAATGCCTTTCTCAGTGTGTTCATTATTGGTGTATAAGAACATTATTTATTTTTGTGTATCTATTTTGTATCCTGCTACATTGCTGAATTTCATTATTACCTCTAGGAATCTTTTGGTAGAAACTTTTGGGTCTTCTACATAAAGGATCTGCAAATAATGACACTGATATCTTTCTTTTCTATATGTGTACTTTTTATTTCTTTCTCTTGCCCAATTGCTTTGGCTAATATTTGGAGTACCATATCGGATAGGAATGCTGATGTGGACATCCTTGCTTTGTTCCTGATTTTAGAGGGAAAGATTTCAGCTTTTCTCTACTTAAGCATTTACCGGTTTACCCCGAGCCACTTGAAGAGCACATTTTTTATGTTCTGACTATCCTTAGTATCACTGGGCAGGTGTCATTTTAACTAGTCAATTCTCTTTTGCATGAAATATGTTTATTTGTTTTATACAGGCTATTTTTTTCATATTTTATGTTTAGAACTTTGTATTTGCCTTTGATGTTTGTTTCTAGTGAAATCTAATAATAAGTTCTGGCTATTTTCTTTTACTAATTCATGTTTACTTTATTTGTGAAAAACAACCTATAAGTTAATGTTACAATCTATAACACTCTTATCATAAGTATATTAGACATATTTTTTGTACTTTACTTTAAGTTTTTCTGGTCTTTGAGGTTTGTGTTGGTAAGTCTGTTGGAGTTCTAAGTAGTGCTTTTATAAGAGATTTTATTTTATTTTGCTTTTTTCTAATAGCTTTTAAGATTTTCTTATATTGGATGTCTAGGATTTTGACTATGATGTGCCACAGAGAAGTCCTTTTCTGATTGTGGCTTTTGGGGAATCTACATGTATCATTTGTCTCTATGTTAAATTATTTCCCCATATTTGGAAAGTTTTCTATTACTTTTATAAACAAGCTTTTTTTGCCATATCCGCTGTCTTCTGATTTTTCACTAATTTCAATTAATCTTAGATTAGTCTTCTTGGGTTCTCTTGTTTTGAGGGTATTCACAAGTGCATGTTTACCTGCATCAGCCCTATCTTTTAGTTTTAGTATCTCTCCTTACACTGGCCACTTTGGACACCCATGCTTTTGGTTAGAATGTTTTATCCTGGATTCTGTTTTGAATCTTTTCATGAATTGTGATTTTTTTTTTTTTGCTTAACTTGTTATTCATGTTTGTATCATTTTGTTTAGCTCTGCAAGCTTTTTTTAGTGTCTTCTGTAAATTCACTGATCATTGCATTCATTATGTCCATTATCTGTTTAGTCATATCACCCTTGAGCTCACCAAGCACTATGTCCTATTGATCATTTGTTTTCTTCCTCTTTATCATTTCATATTATTCACTTGTTTGGCCTTTGATTTCCTTCCTATTGATCAGCTTTGGGGTAGCTGGAAGTTTTTGGAGGCATTTTTTACCTTGTCTTCTCATGCTTCTATTTATTTTTCTTGTGCTAAAGTTTGCAGATCAATTATAGTCAAAAGATTTTTGCTAGTATGGAGATCTCTTTATTCAGTGCCTGTTTTTCAGTGATGCAATCTTGGTATTTGCTTCTGTCCCAAAATCCAACCACTTCCATTAATCTGGGAGGGAAGGGTACAGTAAAACTGGCTCAGTGGAGTTTACTGAGTTTGAAACTGAGTTTGTGTTTTCTTCAATTTTTTTTCCCTTAGCTCTTCAATCTCTACTTTCATTTTGCCTTATACTTATCATCTGGACCTTGAATTCTTGTTCTGTTACATTCATGTTATTATAAGTTTCTTTTACATCCTGATATGCTGGTAAAGAATTATCTTCTATTTCATAGGCTATGTTTTCATACAGATTTCATCTAGATCTCTCTATTCTGATTAATATATTCCTTTTTTTTCCCCCTGTAGAGTGGTTCCATAGATATGGTGGCTTTCTTTCTTTTTAAAATGTATTTCTATATAAAGTGAAAATCTTTTTCCAGCCTCCTTGTTATTCTGGTAGTTAGCTATCCTTTCTTTTTGCACTTAATTTGAGAACTGACTTGCCTTTTGTTTCTTCCCTTTTATTCAATTGAGAAAATTTAAGAAAAGAAAGAAAACCTGTTAGATTTACCCATATTTTTACTTTTCTTGTTGCTCTTTCTTCTTCTTCCCTAATGTCCTAAAATTGTTTCTTTTCTCATGACTACTGTTTTTATTTGTGTGCTTCAAGAATTTTCTTTTGCCATTTCTGAGGATATGTCTGTATGTGAGAAAATACGACATTTCTTAAATTTGCACTTATTCCTGAAGTATATTTTTGTTGAAAAATAATTCTGAGTTGATAGTGTTTTCTTTTTAAAATTTATTTTAAAGAGAAACACACACACACACACACACACACACACACACACGAGATAGTGTTTTTCTTTCAGCACTTAAAAAATGATATCGGGCCAAGGATTTAGCTCAGTGGTGTAAGTGCCGGCCTGGCAAGTGTGAGGTCATGAGTTCAATCCCCGGCACAACAAATATATATATATATCCTGGGCTGGAGATGTAGCTCAGCAGTAGAGCATTTGTTTAGCATTAGCAAGGCATGGGTTTGATCCCCAGCATCCCACACCACCAAAAAAAAAAGGAAAGAATATAAAAGTTCTGATATTAACAACTCACTTCTTTCTGTTCTCCTTGATTTCTAATGAGAAATCTGCTTTTATTCCAGTTGTTTTTCTTCTATAGATGAGGTGTTTATTTCTTGTTTATTTGTTTTTAATGTTTGTTTGTTTGTTTGATAATACTGGGAGTAAAACCCAGGGTCTTCATGCTGAGCTACATCCCCAGCACTTTTCAAAAACATTAGGTTATTGAGACAGTCTTGCTATGTTGCCCAGACTGGCCTCAGTCTTGTGATGGTCCTGCCTCAGCCTCCTACTGTCTTTCTTCAGTTTTTAGAAATTTTCCTGTGCCATGTATCATCATGAATTTCTTTGGTTTTATCCTTTATGAGTTTCCCTTCAGGTTTTCTTTAAACTATAAACTTAAATATTTTACCAAGTTTGGGGAATTTTCAGTCCTTATTTCTTTGAGTACTCTTTCATCCCTACTCTCTTCCTCCAAATGTTTTGAGACTCTAATAATGAAAGTATTAAATTTATTATGGTTCAATATGTCTCTGATGTTCAGATTACATTTTTAAACCTACTTTCTGTCTGCTGTCTAAATCAGTTCACTTATTCTTTTCCTCTACCCTGTTCATTTTGGTGTTGATACACTGAGATCCCATATGCTTTTAAATTTTTGTTATTATATTTGTAGTTCTAAAATTTGCATTTGATTTTTCTTTTCAACTCCTTTTCCTGAGGATTTCTATCTTTATTTGTTTCAACCATGCTCAAAATTGCTTGTTGAAACATTTTTATGGTGGCTATTTTAAGCACCATGTTGGATAATTCCAATATCTGTGTTAGTGTCTATTGGTTGCATTTTGTTATTCAAATTTGCCTGGTTCCTGTGTGAAAATTCTCAGTCACATTTTGGGCATGCTGGACATTCTAAATCTTATTTAAAGATTCTTTTTTGAATAGCCCTTCTTTGACTGAACACTGGTGGGAGACTGGAGATGGCATCTTCTTTGAGTCAGCCCCTTTCTCTATCAAAAATCATTCAAAACAAGAATAAAAAATTTCAAGTATATTACTATCTTGCCCAAATTTAGTAGGTACATGTAACTTTGAACTACAAAAAATGAGGAAGGTATGCCTGATATATAGACAAGACAAAGTGAAAGTGCCAACATATATGGTGAGACACTTTTAAAGGTAATATTTATCATGGTCTTACTAAGTCTAGCATACACGTGTTATCTGCATACTTTTCATGTCACGAACTCCTGTGTTTTCCTCAAAGGACTCAGTGGGATAAATGCTATTATTATTTTACCTCAGAAATAATGTCATGCTGCTATTAATCGGCAGAGTGGTAATTTGTTTTTTATCTATCTATCTACCTATTTATTTTTGGTACCAGAAATCAAACTCACAACCTCGCACTTACCAGGCAAGTGTTTATGCCGCTGAGCTAAATCCATGGCTCTCACAGTTGTAATGTGGAATCAGAACAAAACTATGCTACTGCTGCATTATAAGCAGCCTGCAGATAACTAGTTTGTAAAAAAAATTCCTCTCATCCAAAGTTGAGTAGTAATCACCCTAAGTCTGTAGAAAGATATGAGAGAAGCAAACTGTGAGGATGGAGAGGAAAACTACTGCAGGAATAGGAAAAACAATAGCATAAAGGTCAGATAAAGATTTTCTATCAAGAAATTTTCTAGGAAACAAAAAAAAAGAAAAGTATTGTCATGCATTTAAAAACATTTAACAAAAAAATTATATACATAAAACAAGAGCTAAAAGTAGACATATGAGTGTTTGAGAAAAGATGCTGAGAAAAGAGAAAAAATAAAAGATGTATAGAAGAAAAAACAGTAAGTGCAGAGAAATGACAGTTACATTATAATAAAGGAAAATAGTTAATTCCGAATTAATAGGCTATAAAAAAGAATTTCAAAATCAATATAAGCAATTGATTAAATAAAATGATATAATATAGATATAAAATTGAATATTAGACATGCATAACTCATATGCTTGAAGCAAACAGTTGAACAGAAACATAAACATAATTTCAAAAAAGTTGCCAGAAATATGACATGAATCAAAAGACTGAAAAAGTACATCTTGTGCCTTAGGAAAAATTGATGAAAATAACCAGTAAAAATTATATCTTAGTAAACACACTAGATTCCAAATCTGGAAAAAGAAATCTTGATTTCCAGGTTGAAGTGTTAAATGGTATATTAGTCCAGGTTTTTCATGAGTCCAATGTTTAAAGAGGATTCAATACCCACGTGACTGAGAGGAGGGCTCAGCAGTTACATTTGTGAGAGAAAAGGAGGGAGTCAGAGGAGACAGGATGAGCCCTTAGCAGTAGTCCCTCTGAAGAAGAGAGGGAGGGAAAGATGGAAAGATGAAATGAAAGGAAGAAGAAAGGGGGGATAGGAAGCAAAGGAAAAAAGGAAGACAAGGAAGGAAAGAATGGAGAGGGAGGGAAAAGAAGAAAGTCAAGTCCTAGACTTCAGTGCACTTCTAACAATATATTTAAGAGGCTAGCAGGGAGTCCTCCATCCAACATCTGTCAGAGAAACCTCTCGTCTCCCGAGAATGGGCTTGCCATAGTATCCGTCCTTGAGTGGGAGCATCTAGTGGGAAACCGTGGCCTCCTCCAAGCACAGTGTTAGGTTTCAGAGCATAACAGCTGGGACCCTCCATCAATTATATTCCCTGCAGTAGGACATCTGAGAAGTATGTCTTCATGGCTGTCACAGATGGAATTATGCCTTGACCTCCATTCCCTCTTGAAGCTTTGTTGAAATGTTGCTAAAGAAATAAAAAGACAACATAAAAGGAATAAAAGGAAAAGACAGTCTTATTGCAAACATTTGGGACTGAGCAGCGAGCGGTAATTGACATAGCCAACCAGGGAAAGCTGAAACTTGCACCAGTCCTGGTGAATTGTTCACAAGAAACACAATGTTCGCTCTCATGGTGACTCAGATGTTGAAGGCACCAAGCTCCTCTGAAGACAAAAGTACAGGATGAGTTGGAAACACCACTGATCGCATTTATACTCCATCTTCCCTTCCCTACTTGGATATCCATGAGCTGTCTTCTCCCGAGCCATGGAAGGTGTCTGGAGGATCTGAACCAGATGGACTGTGGATCTGAGGATATCAGGAACACCCCATGGGTGGGACTGACACGATGCACCTAAAGAGATATGAAAACTACTCCAGCTTTCTCTCCTCAGTCCCAGACTGCTGGCAACCATGTTTAATTCTTGCCCAATCACAATTCACAACTGAGGAATTTCTCCCTGATGGAAGTGAAAAGGCTCCCAAAGAAGAGACCCAGTCTTTGAATTAATTCCCCAGTGGAGCTCACCCAGACTCCAACCCCCATCAATGCATTTAATGAACATATAACCAGCAATGGAATTGTTGGATCATACATACTTATCTATCTAGTTTACTTAGGAGCTTCTAAACGGCTTTCCATGTCTGTGGTAATGTATATCCCCACCAGTAGCATAGGAGAATTCCCTTCTCCTCACTAACCAGCAAGGATCGCTTTGTTTTTTGATAATAACCACTCTAAGTGAAGTGAGACGACATCATTATGGTTGTAATTTGAATTTCCTTAATGATATTGAACATGTTTTCTTATTCTTGTTCTAGAAGAAAATGAGAGACAGAGAGAGAGAGAGAGAGAGAGAGAGATCAAAAGAAATACTTAAGCAAGTTGAAAGTTGCTGCCTTAGGGTAACAAGAATTGGGAGTGGAGATGGATAAGAAAAGCAAAAATTAATATTTAAAAAAAGAAAATAAGTTGAATATTCAGTCAAAATATTTAAGTTATGCATAAAGAGAAACCTTACATGACCTCAAACCTCTCCATGTCATCATTCAATACAAAAAAGAAGCAAAGCCATGCTTATAAAATGTTTCAGAAAGTGGGCTCTTGCCCATGGAATTTGCTGGTCTTATCACATTTCTCACCATCCAGAAAAAGCTGGATTGATTAAAAAGGTGAAATATCTCTTTAACGTTGCAATTACAGTGCCAGCTAGATGGTAAACTTTGCAGGGCTGGGCCAAGTCTTCTTCCAGAAGGCTGTATGTGCTTTGAACCAGCATTCACTATATGGTACTGTTTCTTGCATATTCAGGTTTCAAATGTTCAGGAATAAAGAACTGGAAGTGGAAATGGTACCATCCGTCATTATCCCTAGTGATGCACTTAACAAAAACTTTCTTCCTGTTCCCATGACCTTGTGCTTTGCTGTCCTGGAAGTCATAGTTCCAGTATTGTTATTAAGGTAAAAGGGAAACTAAACTCAATCCTAGCAGGGTGAGAATGGGCCAGAACCTTCAGGAAGGTAAAGAACCAAGACCTGCTGAGGTGCTTACTGAAGGCCAAGGAAACACTGATTGGCTGGTAGAACAAGGTGGTTATAAATACTGGCTGTGGTCACATGATCAGTTATAGAAATGAGAATTCTGATTGTTATGAGTATTTCTGTCCTATGTTGCTAAAATGCTTGTGCATATATGTATATATAGTACAGGTATCTTTGTTTTCTTTCTTTGTAATATAATGTTGATAGACTTAATATCTATACTTAAATATTGTTAAATCCTCGTATTACAATGTTTAAGTTCTGGAACAATAAAGAGTAAGCATTACCCAAAGAAAACCTTTGCTTCCAACTCTGGGGAGAAATAACTGAATTTATGCAAGAGAGTTGTACCACATTCACCATAAATACGAGCTTGCTATCGAATTTGGAGGTGAAGCATGGCTTAAGCAAATGGGTCTGGTGGTCAAGCTGACAAGGGGTCGTTGTGATCATTACTTGTGGTAAGTCGACTTGCTTTGCATAAGAACTCCCGAGCACTGGAGTAAAGCTCTGAATGAGTCTGTGGGTGGTTGACATGCAGGCTGAAAGCAGCAGGCAAGACTAACCCAAGATGTGCATGGCACCAATCATTAGCTTTGCAGGCTGGGTAGAGTAAAAAGGAAAAGAAGAAGGAAGTCCTGCTTTTTTTCTTAGGAAGAACTCTGGTTTTCACTGTTGCCTTTGGAGACTCATCTCTGAATCCTTCAGTCTTCCAGTACAGACTCTTCAGTATTCCAACTCAGATCCTTTGGCTTACACAGGACTCTGCAGTGAGCTTCCGGACCTTCGGCCTGTGACTGCCACTGGATCCTCTAGCCCTCCTGCATACGAATGGCCACTTCAGATTCTTCTACCGATCCCCCAGATGGCCACTGAAACACCCCGCTTCTGATCCTGTAAGATCCCTTCTATAGTTATGGATGTATTTTATAATGACTCCGTTCCTTTAGTGAATACTAACTAATGCAGAAGCTAATTTCTCCATAAGGAGAAACCTGCTATAACTGTCTTCATATCACCATTCGGTACTAACAGGAAGTAGAGCCACATTTATAAAATGTTTAAGGGAAAATCTTGTGATCCAAAAGTTTTATTCCCAAATCAACTGTTTTGCAGCTACAAAAGTAGCAAGATATTTGATATATTTTTCAATATATATATAAATTGCAATATTAAAGATCCCATGAAGAAGATCTGATATTAAAGATGCCCTTGAAGAAGTCAAACTTTAGCCAATCAAACTGTAAATGAAGAATTTATAGCCAGGAGATTTTCAGAAAACAATCTCTCCATTTAGTTGGTAAAACTAAAGTGAATTATGAACATAGTGGCCTGGATCAGCATATAAATGTTATAAATCATGACAAAGTATAAATTAAATAACTAAAAATTAGAGAGAAGGATGAGTAAAGATGAAAGACAAATGTGCAGAATTTTCCATCTCTTTTTTTTTAAATTTTATTTAAAGAGAAAAAAAGCATAATAAAGGGTAGCAACGATATAGAATTCTAAGGAAAAAAGGAAAAGAACAACAACAACAACAACAACAAAAGTAGGAAATTATTACCTGACAATTACATACTGACTTCTTGGAAATAGTTGTTCAATTTACAAAGTTAAAACATGTAAAGTAGACAAACAGTGAGACTGTTAACAGTTCTGCTTCACGATCTGACAAAAACAGCAATATGTTCATCCATCTTGCCCACTCAGATATACATGCAATTATATCAAAAGGGTAAAATTAAACAAAACAAAGCAGGTCACAAGAAAGCAATGTAAGAGACATAAATTTCAAAGCTAGACAATTGGAGATATTCATTCTCTATCATACTGACTCTTGTTTTCTTCCAAATAGTTGTCCATATTGTCACATACAGAGAATTCACATGAAACAACATAGTATGGAACTGATCTGAACAGGACGAGGAGGATGTTTCAGGTCTTCGAGACCAGACAATAGGGAAGCCAAGAATGGCTGTCCTAGTGTCTATCATTCTTTTCAAAACAGCTGTCCATACCTATATGTGTGTTGAACTTAAACAAAACAAAACAAGCTAAAATCACTTTGAACAAAGAATGAATCCATGCTGGATTTCACATCATGACATTACGGAATCAACACTGGATACTGTAGTGTCTCTTTTTCTTCAAACTAGTTGCTCATTTCAACATGCATTATACAGTTGATTCTCGTAAACTGTTTATAAGCTCTACACATGCATGAGTCTCCACGTGTATATCTATCCTTTCTGTGTTAGAGGGAAAAACAAAACAAGGCAAGACAAAACAAAATAATTCCTAGAAAAGCATGAAGCAAAAAGTCATAAAACCACAATACAAGGTGATCTACAATGGTTACCATGGTGTCTCAGCAGAGTATAACAACATTAATAAAAATGAAGCATTGGAGACATTATAAGACTTCAAAAGCAAGTAATAATCAAACCAAACTGGGTACCTCAGTGAATCTTGTCATCTTCAGTGTAGTTGTCTATACTCTTAGACTTGATGCTATCAATCATAACAGATTTAAATAAAATCAGTCAATACAAAACAGCAATCTAACAAACCAGATTCAAATAAGATCAGTCATAATAGGACAGTATAAGTTATACAGGGCTTCAGATTAAGTTGATAGGAAAATTAGGGGTGATTACCATAATATGTCCTCTTATTTTTGGGATAGCTGACCGTGTCCTCAAGTCTAGTGTAAGTAGACAAACTGAAACAGCATGTAATCCATCTAAGCAGAGTGATGAGAATAATGAGATTTTAATGAGATTTTAAATCTTGTTACCCCCATTAACAATATCCTCTGCCTTCCTTTTTTAGATAATTCCTCCTCTTTCACTCCCATAAGGTGCACTGCTTATTTTGGGTCCCACTGCCTCCCTATACAGAGCAGCTCAATGGACCCTATCTCCTGATCTACTCTGCCTGTGTTTCTCTCTGTTAATATTTCAAGGCCTTCTATACCAGAGATTACAGCCAATCTTCTCTGCCTTATTTCAGCTATCTGTTTTTCTGCCATTGGTTGTCTATTTTTCTGTCCCACTCCACTGTCTGCCCCATTCACTGAGGCCTCTGCCACTGTTCCTGAAATGCTTGTATTCTTTTTCTCTCTCTCTAAAATGTCCTTCAGTATTTTTTGTAGGGTTGGATTCGTGGTCACAAATTCTCCCAGTTCCTCTTTGTCATGGAAGCATCTTGCTTCTCCATTAATTTCTAAAGAGAGTTTTGGAGGATACATCAATCTGGGCTGGAGGTTGTTCTCCTTCAGGGCTTGAATTGCTTCACTCCAAGCTCTTGACTTGATGGTCTGTGTCGAGAAGTCTGCCGTGATTTTGATGGGTTTTCCTTTATAGGCGATCTGTTTCTTTTCTCTGATGGCTTTTAATATTCTGTTCTTATATTGAATTTCTGGGATCTTGATTATTATGTGTCTAGGTGTAGCTCTGTTTTGGTTGTAGGTGGCTGGAGTTCTTTATGCTTCATACATATGCCTATCATTTCCTTTTTCTATGTTTGGGAAGTTTTCCTTAATAATTTCTGTGAATAGCCTTTGCAATTCCTCTGTTTTGACTCCTGCTGCTTCATTCACATGCTTTATTCTTAAGTTATAGATCCTCTTGTCATCCTCTAGCCTTGCAATTGTTACTGCCTGCTCCCTTGCTATTTTTAAGAGATCTTCCCTTTCATGATCACACATTGCAAGCCTGTGTTCAATTTTTGATAGTCTATCTTTGGTTTCTTTCAAGCAGTTTTGCCAACTTTCTATGGAGTCTTTAGTTTCCTGGTAATCTCTTTGAATCTGCTTCATGAATTCTAGGTTTGCTTTATATTCCTCATTGAACATTTCTCTCCTTTTGTGTTCCTCCATTCTTCTGTCTGTGTATTCTTGAGAGGTGCCCAGCCTTTCTATTATTAATCTATTTATCTCTTGTTTAATTTGAATTAATATTTCAGTTTTGATCTCATTTACAAGGTTCCGAAGATATCTCTTTATGTCCACTGATTCTGTGTTTGATGTTGCATGTTTGCTGTCCTCAATCTCTTTTGTATTTACCTCTCCTGGATCAATATTCCCAGGGTTGGGGGCTGGGGTTTTTTTCTCTCTCTCGTCATGTTTTTGTTTCCTTCCATACAAGTGTATAGTGCAATTCCCAGCCCCTTTTCTTGTTGGTTAAGGTTCCTCCAGAGCACGAGGCTAGGGGCTTCTGCCCTCTGCACTCTGCTATCAGAAATTAAAGTTCAAGCAAGGGCAGTGTGCGCTGGGCTCCTCCCTTCCGGGGCAGTCAACCTTTGCAGGCCATCACTGCATCAGTGTGCACCGTGCTCAGGGAATTAATTTGTAGCGACCCACTGGGTCCCAGCGGGGGGTGTGGCCCAGTCCAAGCAGATCCCACCAATCTGCTCAGTGAGGGGAGCAACCAACTGAAGCCACTTCCTTATGGAGTTAGGGCTGTCCTGCCCAAATCCAACATGTCTTCCAGTTGGTTGCCCCTTTCCCATGGGAGGGTCTTATTCCCATCACTCACCGCATGTTGATGCCGGTCCCTGAGAACTGCTGGGCTCCCTGACCGCTGACCTCAGCGCGGCTGTGGCGAATTCATGGTGCCTCTGGGTGAGTCGCATGCAGGGCCGGTTCTGGGCGAGCTGTGCTGTTCAGCTCCATGCTCCAGGCCGCTCAAGGCAGTCTCATCAGCACGGTTCGGCAAGTCAGGTCAGTCTCGGACAGGAATTCAGGTGGCTCAGCAAGAGTGTCGTGCTCGCTGATCTTAGCTTCTCTAATGGTAGCCCCGGGACCTCATATTCAAGCAGTTTTTTTTCACTTTAGTTTCTTCCTGGGTTGAGAGACTCTATCTCCCTCTGTTTGCATCTCTCCAGGGTGTTCTATTCTGGCATTTGGGTTGTCTCTCTCAGAGAGGATCCCTATCCTGCTACCTACCAGTCTGCCATCTTTGGAAACCCCTCGAATTTTCCATCTCTTATGACCAAAGTTTCAAAGATAAACGACAGGACCGGGGATGTGGCTCAGTAGTACAACACCTGCCTGGCAAGTGCAAGGTCCTGAGTTCAATTCCTGGTACCCTATGCCACCCCCTACAAAGATAAATGAAGAATGCAGGTATAACTTTAAAGGTATAAAAACAAAAATACTAAGAAAAATAATACAAATATCTAAAATAGACAGTTGAGGGGTAAGAGAAAGGAAGGGGAGAGGAAATACTGGATGCTAATTTTCCACTACTCAGAGTAGCTTCAGCTGATTTCCTAAAAGTCATTCAGAAAACTTTCCATAGAGCCAATTGGCATTTAGTGAATCTGTTCAATGAATTAGCTTTGGGAAAAATCCACTCTTGATGAATTTGACTGCTTCTGCTTTTCCACTTGAGTGGGCAGAAGTAGATTCTCACTAAAGGAGTAGAATATTAAATACATATATGTATATATGTATTTAAAGCCACATATTTTATATAAAATTGTATGTGAGTATAACTACTAAAACAATGACATAACCACCCAAACAAGCAATCAGAATTACTATACATGCATGCACACATGTGAGAAAATGAAATGTTAAAAAAGAGCTTTCATTTAAAGCACAAAAGCAGAAAACATAACAAAATATGGTGAAACTAAACCCAAATATAACTTTCATAGCAACAAATACAAATGGGCTGAAATCATCCATTTAAAAAAATTTGATCAAATTTTGCATCCTGGATACGAGGCACTTTGAAGGAGAATTCACTAATTTGCAACAGTTTACTTAACCCCTCCTTGCCTTTTTTGTTTGCTTGTTTGTTTGTTTTAACCCAAGGCCTTCACAGTGAGCCACATTCCTAGCCCTTTAAATTTGTGTGTGTGTGTCTGTGTGTGCACGCACATGTGTGTGTGTGTATGTGCATGTGTGTGTCCGTGTGTGCATATGTGTGTGTATATATTTAGACAATGCCTCATAATCCTGGTTGCCCAGATTGGTCTCAAATTTGCAGTTCTCCTTCTTCAGCCTCCAGAGTGCTGGGATTGTAGGTATGAACTACAATGCCCGGCTCATTTCCTCCTTAATAAAATTTTGAGGTTTTTAAATAAACTGGCCTAAAATTACCCTAAAATCTGAAAAAAGTAAAGGTTTTATTAGACAAGTGTGTAGCAGCCTATGTAAATGATACGATACCATGTCACAATATTTGGAGATCTATAAATATAATTGGTATTTCAAAAGGGTAAAGATGCTTTAGTTCAATCCATAAATTCTACAAAATTACATAATTGTATACAACTAACTTTTTTTTTTCATGAGACAGAGTCTCATTTCAAGCTGGCCTTGAACTCACTGTGTAGCCAAGACTGGCCTTGAACTTGTGGAGATCCTCTTGCCTCAGCCTTCCAAGTGCCGGGATTACAGGCATGGGCCACCGCACCTGGATAACTTTCTTATTAAAAATTGTTTTTTAAGCAGTAGATGACTCCTTCCTTCAGTTAAAAATAAATGTATACATGTTGAGCAGGAAGATATATTTTTATGGAGTTATATGAAAAGTATTTCCATTAATGTATAGGATAAAAAGAGTACTGTATGCCTGACATTACTATTATTTTACATTTTTCAGTATTATCCAATATGATTAGAAAGAGAAACAAAGTAAAACGGTAAGGTGTAATTGTCTCAGGTATTTAGTTGTTTTCCTGTAAAAAATTAGGAGTAAACTGAAATGTGCTACATGAAAAGAATATGGCGTTGTTTGAAGAAAACAGTCTTTGCATATACAAACACAATAACAGAAGGACGTCTCCATTTACACTGGCAACAGAATAGCCAAGTGGCTGGAATAAACTTAAGAAATGGACAAAATCTATATGAATAAAACTTTTAAAACACTACTAAAAGACAGAAATAAAAAATAAAGATCTGTACCACAGAAAGGGCATGCCACGATTTTGGCTAAGAATAGTCAACATCAGAAAAATTTCATTTCTTTCAGAGTTTTATCCATAAATTTTTTAAATGCCAATAAATACACTAGCAGGATCTTTTTTTAAATTAAATAACACGGTACAGAAAATCAGCAAGAAAAAAGGTGAATCTTGGGTACCAAGAGTACTAAACAGGGATTAGACTTACTACCTATTAAAATAAAACGTTTAAGTGTTGTAGAACTGACACATGCATAGAATCAACTCAGGGGAAAAGAATGGGAAGTCCAGAAATAGATCCAAATAGAGAAATTCAGTAAATGGGAAAGGTGCCTTTTCAAGCGAGTGAGAGAAAGTAGAAGGGCAATTATGTTAGATGGAATAAGGGCCCCAAAGATATTCAGCTCCTAACACCTAGATCCTATAAATATCATCTTAAATGGCAAGAAGGATTTTGCAGATACTATTTTTAAATTTTTTTATTGTGGTGAGACATGTACAATGTAAAATTACTGTTTGAGCCATTGTTAAAGTGTACAGTTCAGAGGCATTAAGAATATTCACATTGTTGTGTAATCATCACCACCATCCCTTTCCAGAATGTGTTACCTTGAGGTTTCACTGGGCTCTAATCAAGGTGTCAGCAAGGCTGCATTTCCAGCGGCTTTAGAGGAGAATCCCTCTCCTTGCTTTTTCTAGCTTCTAAAGCTACTATACATTCCTTGCATTCCCTGGCCTGTGGCCCCCTCTCCCATCTTTCTTCCAAGCTGTAAAACCTGTTTCTGGCTTCTGGCTTCCAAACTGTTAGGGAATAAGTCTGTGCTATTTTAAACCACTGATAGCAGCTTGTTACCACTGCCACAGACACAGTAGCTATCTGAAAATGAAATTACGTTTCTCCTCTTCCTTGCATCAAAATATGTTCCAGACGAATAAAACATTACAACGTCCTAGAAGAAAAGCATGAGGAAAATTTCTAAACAATCTTAGAGTGGTGAAGTATGACAAAATCCAGAGGCCACCTAGATGTGGGGGCCCACATGGCTAACCCCAGCACCCAGGAAGCTGAGGAAGGAAAACTACCAGGGGTTTGAGGCCAGCTTAGGATACACAGTGAGTTCAAGGCCAGCCTGAACTACGTAGTGAGATCCTGTCTAAAAAAACCAAAAACATCCAGAAGCACCAAAACAACACTGACAACTCAACTTCATAAACATATTTTTTTAAATCTGCATAGGAAAAAGTCAAACAAGTCAAATGATAAACCATATCCTGGGGAAAATATTTTCTACTTATTATACATAACAGCAACATTTTTAACATATAAATCATTCCTACCAGTCAAAAAGAGCACTCCCCTCTGTGAAGATACATTCTTTAAAAGTAGGCGGTGATACAAAGGATATGAAGGGAAAGCAGTAGCAGTGAAAATGCAAACAGCTTCCAACACATGAAATGGTGTTCGGCCCTGGCAACTTCTGGCTCAGAACTTCTATGCACAAATATGACACATTTTAACGAATATCGTTATTCCACCATTGTTTGCAAAACTAAAAGATCAAAAATAACATACACATCACTCAATTAGAGCTATAGTTGGCAGAATTATGACTCCTCTGCCAACCAAAAAAGTCTGTACTCTAATCCAGAGCCTATGACTGTGTTTTGTTACACAGCAAGGGGGAATTAAGCTTGCAAATAGAATTAAGGTTGCTGATTATCTGATCTTGAGATGGACAGGTTATTCTGGACAGTCCAGATGCTACCAGTGTAATCACAAAGGTTCTTAAAACAGAAGAGCTGGAGTGTCTGAAAATGGCAGTGGTTGGAGTGGTGGAGAGTGTGAAAGATACTGGTAGCCACTGTTGGCTTTGAAGATGGGAGTCAGCCACCAAGGGGTGCCAGTGACCCCAAGAAGATGGGATAGACAGGGAACACAGTTCCTTGCAGAGGTTTGAGAAAGGAATTCAGCCTTTACAACCTGCTGATTTTAGCCCAGCGAGACCCATTTCTGATTTCTGACCTCCAGAATTACGCTGTAATAAAGTTACATCATGACACTGAATGTTTTATTAATTTGTCACATCAACAGTGGACACCAGTGCCAGCCCTAGTGGAATAAGTCTTGCTAATCCACAATTATGAAAGCACTGCAGAAGAATGGAGACATTTTATATGTACTAGCATGGAACTGTGTCTGCAGTATACGTTAAATGAAAAGCAGGAAATGGAACAAGGCATAGAATACACTCCCTATTGTGAGGATGCTTTAAAGTAAAGTTATGCTGGTACAAGAGACTGATCAAAGTAGTTACTTCCAGGCACAGAAACTAGGAAGTTAGGATGCCGAGGTGATAGACAGGAGAGCACTTTTCATTCCATAGTCCTTTATAACATAAAAATAAATAATATATATTTTACTTCAAAATAATGAGATGGGTTTTTTTTTCCCCCAAGGAAGCTGTTGTTGACCTTCCAAAATGGGTCAGGCTTTGTGTGACATATTCAGAAGACTTTCAGTACATCTCTTTCATAACCATGCAATATTCTAACTGTAACCTCATACTCTACAACCAGATACCACTGGAAAAAAAGGTATTGTTGATCCACAAGAATTTGAATAACGGATCTGCGCCATGTTGGAACGTAGGGCGCTGAGCAAACCAGCAACCAGCCTGCTGCCGTGGTAAGTGGCTGTGGTCTAGCAAGCCGTGGCCACCCCTGGGCAAGAAGCAAGAAGCAAGAAGCAACAGTGTTTCCTGAGATCTGCACCATGTTGGAACTTAGGGTGCTGAGCAAACCAGCAACCAGCCTGACGAGAGAGACTCTGGTGCCTCGGGACCAGCACTTGGGGTGCCCAGAGAACAAGGAGCTCCTCCCCTCTCTGGGGGGTCAGCTGTGAGTGCGGCAGACTTTCGGCAGCCCAAAGGAGAGAGACCCCGGCACCTCGGGACCCATACCATGCAGTTGACTCAGGGTGCTGGGAGAACAAAGGAGCTCCTTCTCTCTCTGGGAGGTGGGCTGAGAATCAAACATCTCACATCGTCCTGTCCCCCATCCCGTGTCCCCCCTCCCCCCAGCTTAGCAAGTGGGAGCCAGTTAACTACACATCTTGTGAAAAGATTGGCTATGTTATTTAGTATGAACTCCCTGTATGCAAAGATATGGACAACCATTTGGAAGAAAACAAGAGACAACAAGACAGATAGTGAAGATCTCTGATTGTCTAGCTTTGAAATTTATGCTTTCTTGTGTCCCATTCTGTTCTGTTTTGTTGTGTTTAATTTTACCCCTTTAAAATAAAAAAAAAATAATTTGAATAATGTCTTTCTTACCCACTAGACTTAAGTTTTATGAGGGCAGGGGCTATGTTTCCTTTTCAACTAGTACGTAACATGATATGTAGCTCTTAATAGGACTTTATTAACTAAATAGTTGGTGCAATGATTTGGATTTCAAATGTTCCTAAATGCTCGTGACTCAAAGTGACTTAATTCCCCAGGATGGTGCTGTTGGGAAGTAGAAGAACCTTTAGAGGTCGGCCTACTGGAAGATCTTCTGGTAATCAGGGGCTTGCCTTTGAAAGTGATTGTTCGACCCTGATCCCTGTGTCTGTCTTTTCTCATCCCAGCCTTGAGATCAGAAGCTTTGTTTCATTACATGCTCCCTGCCATCATGTGCTGCCTCGCCACAAACCCAAAAGCAATGGGTTCAATCTGATACTAAAACATCCAAAGACACAAGCAGAGGATGTAGCTTAGTGGTAGAGCACTTGCCTGGCACTGGATATGTAAGGCCTTGGGTACGGTTCCATTGACACACAAAACCAAACCAAACCATGAGCCAAGATAAGCCAGCCTCTTTGGAAGGTAGGTATCTCAGTAACTCAAAGTTGACCACCACAAATGGATTCATGAGTGATTGGGACCAAGAGACCCAGAATTGCTGAAATATAAGAGCATGAAAGTTTCGCCATATGCCTTATGATTTCCAAAAATAAATAACTCTAAATTGCAAAGCATGAGTAAAACACAAAAATAAAAGAATATTTTTCAGACACGTAAACGTCTGGCTATAAATAATTATCCTGCTAACGTCGAACTCTATTAAATCATAGCTAAATGTAGTTCTCCAGCTTTCTTTATCCAGAGAAAAAAGTTTCAACTATTTTTCAACTCATGGTGTTAAGATCCCTGGACCGTGTTCACAGATTGAAGCCATTTAACACAGGGTTTGCCTTTGTACAGCTGTCCCCAGCTTCAGCTGTCAGTTGAGAGCCTCTGAGTCACAGGCTTCCCTGTCTGCTCTCTTTGGCTGTTCACCGTGTGTGTTTCTTGCAGTGTCTGCCTCCCACTGCAACTCTCAGCTTTTTCTCTTTTCATGGTCAGAACACAGAAACTGAAAGACAGGGAGAAAAAGGAACTTTCCTATAGTCTTAGTGACCTTGTAACTGGTTGCAATCACAAAAAGTACCCCAGGTAAACCATTGTTCAGAGAGCATTCTGTTTGTTTACCAAAGTCTTTTATATTTTCCCTTCTCCTGGGTATATAAACTGAGCTGCATTTCCCAAGCTCCTTTGCTGGTAGGTGGACCCGTATGACTGTATTCTGACCAATGGACAGAGAGCTGGGATGCTTCAGGCCTGGGGCTGTGGGAGGCCCTGAGTTGCCATGCGGAAAAAAGCCACCCCGGAGGTCGTCCAACAACACATACCAATGTTGGATATTTTCTGGTCAAAAACTATTTTTATTGTTTCAAGCCATAGAAATGTTAGCACCTTTGTTAAAATTCACAAACTGGCACCTTGAGGTTAAACACTAAGTGGTGAAATGATGAGAGGTGAGAAAAGAGAGGCCAGCGGCTGGAACCATGGAGATACTATGCTACAATAAATTGTCGCCCACGATAACTTGAAAGCAGACCATGTGCTTACCAAGCTGTGGCTCCAGAAGAAGTGGTCAGAAATCATTTTAGTGCCAGTGTGTGCTGGCTGCCCTAAGCTGTCTTTGATAATATTTTATTTTTAAATTTTAATTATTTTTACGAGTACATGTTTGCATTACATAATGATCACATTCATTGTGGGGATTGTACATAACATGCACATAACACATCCTAAATCTGTTTGAAATGAACTCAGAAAACAATTGGGTAATTTGCAAACTGAAATTAAAGGGAATAGAGTCAGGAAATGGGACACTGAAATGATGAGAAGGCTGATAGCTTTTATTCCCAAATAGTAAGTGATAAGGCTCTGAGTAATAAAAAGCCAGTGATACTCCTCAGTTAAACAAAAACTGATCCCTGGGGCCAAGATCAGATTAGGAATTTGGCTTCTTCATTTATGATTCTAGATGGACATAGGGTAGAGACTATTAAATGCATAGAACAAGGCCTCAGAGGAGGAAACAAGGAAATAAAGCAATTTGAAAATTATATATGAGCAAGAACTTTGTTGTGGTTAGTGTACCAGGAACTGGCTAGACGCTTATTAAGTTTTTAAAGGAATGTTATCACCAAAGATATCGTGACCATCCTAAAAATATCTTTGAACTGTAAAACTTTTGAACCTCAAACTCAATCCAACAGGAAGCATTGTTTAAAGCCATGAAGGCCTAAAGAAGCAATACTGTGCTCCTGAGTAACCACTGCAGATGTGGCCGGAAGTGAGGGCCAAGGTGGACCCTCCCAGAGCGTAGACATAAGAAGGACAAAGTTTAAGCTCCCATCTACAAGCTGAATGGGGGCTAAGAGTTTTCTGAAGGTCTCTACAGTACAGCTTTATAAATCCATGAACCAACAGCTTTGTGTCTTCATTTTTCCTTTCCAAATAGAACTTTGTGCTGTGGATACGCCATTCCTGATCCTTGATTGCTCATTGTAAAAGTGAGAAGAGGGACAAGTAATTTGTATTTTTACAACCATGAGGAACTACATCCAGACCTGATGGAAGGAATTTCTATCACCAGGGGATGCTGAGCCTCCAGTGAGCTACCAGGACCAGTTAAGGGGCCGGGGATGTAGCTCAGCTGCGCAAGCACCTGCCTGGCAAACACAAGGTCCTGAGTTCAAGTCCCAGTACAAAAAAGAAAGAAAGAAAGAAAAGGAAGTTACAAGGACCAGTGGGGCTTTAGGGTTCTCTAGTACAGGAAGGTTGAATGTGCTCCATTTTGGGAGGAAGTAAGTTAAAAGCACAAATTGAGGCAACGACCGCACTATGAACTCATCAAATCTTGTTTCATTTTCCTTGAAGATGTGCAGCTAGACTCTATGTCTCCACCTATCCTGAAGTGCAATGGCGCCAAGGAACTGAGTTGTGGGAACAGATTGCTACTTCTTGGTCTGGTTCATAATAATCCCCAATATGATCACCTGTATTCTTTTCTTTTGCCAGGAATGGAGATCCAGGGAACAACTCTGATCCCCTAGGTCCTGGCTCCACATACTGGCAGACTCTATGGTTGTTTTCACCGCTAAGTTGAATAACAGTGACAGTGACCGGCAAGGCCTAGAATATTTACTACATGGCTTTTCATAGAAAAGCTTGTCCACTCCTGCTTGAGGACATGATGAAGCCTGGCTCCTTAGACACCACCGCCTTTGGGTGAGAACCAACAGTCCAGGAATTCCCGCACTGAACTCTTGATGTAGTTAAAGACAAATTTAGTTTGCAGGAAGCTACTGAGACTTGGGGGTTATTTGTTAAAGCAACTTACTTCCTCTAATACAACCACATTGGTGCGTGTTACCCTTTTGATTATGGATAGCTGGAAGCTTCTCATGCACTAAAGAACATTGGAACTTGGCTCCTGCTATGATTTAATTATGCATCTACCATCCATTCATGTACTCTCAAGTGTTTACAGAATGTTTAATAGGTGGCAGCCACTGAGTTGAGGATACAATGAAGGGTAAAAAGCACACTTGAACTCTGTCCTGGTAAAGTTTGGAATTTAGTGCAGAAAACAATGGGAAGAGCAAGTAGCCTTACTGTGTAGACTCGACATTAGCTTTCTCAGAACCAAAAGATGCCTGGGCCTGCTTTACCTGGTAACTGGCCTGGATCTGGTAGCATTCATGGAACTCATTGCCCACATCAGTGTAGATGAGAGGACTGAGTGGATGGAATGCAGAGGCTGAAGGAGCAAGTGTAGTTAGATGACATTAAGATGTAGCTAAAGGACAAAGGCAGAGATATTACTACTAACGATAACTCATTCATTCATTCAGTGAATATCCAGTGACCCAGGCAGTAAATCAGCTCTAACAAGCAGAATGTATCCTCTGATTTTAATTCAGCATCTGCTCTTTTTCCGCACGGTTGTTTTATTCCATCATTTGTACTTAGGGCAGGACCAATGGCATGGAAGTGTGATGGCCTTGGGCTTAAGTCTTAGCTCCATTTATTAGCTATACAATTTTGTAAAAGCTACTTTTGTATCTCTTGCATAAGGAGATTTATCCCCATGCCTTGTTCCATACACTTAATCTAAGAACCACTATGTTCTTGCTCCTCCTTCTCTTACAAACTGCAGTATACTGAATTTGATGTGCTCACCATGAGCCACAGATGGTCTTGGTAGTCAAAACCTACCCGCTCCTTCTGACCTTGTAAGCCATCAGAGGACCATGTGCACTAAGCCGAATCTGGGGCATTTACTTTTTTGCATCAGTTAATCCAAAGCCTCAAATTGAGCTTTGAGATTTTTTTTATTCCTTTTTTTGGTTGTTGTTGACCTCCAGATTGCTAATTTTTTTCCTTCTTCCCATCTCCGTTACCATGATCTTTGTCCAGCCACCTCCATCTCTTATCTGAACTTCCTCTCTCCCCCACCCCTAAGACTTCCTTACATCACAGTTAACATCTCTAATAGTCAATTGAGCCATGCATTTTCTTTGATTCAAACCTTTGCTTTATTTCCTGGGCTCTTAGAATAAAGTCCACACTCCTAACATGGCCTTCAGGCCCCTCCTGGTGCAAGTAGCTCCTGCTTACAGGAGTGACACACACAATGCAGCAGGATCCTTTTTCATACTCTTGAAAATTTAATGCACTTGAAAAAGACTGATTTTTAAAGTGTATTGCCTTTTTAACCTTATAAGAAATATAGAAATGTTAGAAATACAAGTGTGCAAAAATAAAAATGTATATTTAATTAAATTGAACCAAAACACCCAAGAAGAAAAACTAGTTACCATGTTGGTGCATATACTTTCATATTTTTACCAAGCAGATGTGTATGTTTCTAAAATTAGGTTGTGAGGCACATGTCCTTTGCTAATTTTTGTATCATTTAATGTTATAAAAATTCATCAATAATAATAAAAGTACAGTGTCATTTTAGTGACCATTTAATATTCCATTCTATGGATATACCAAATCCTCTACACTTGGACATTTGTATTATTTCTACTACTTCTTATTTGTGCTGCTACTATTATAAAGGGAAAAATTATCTAGTAATATGTGTACTTTTTCCCAACTCACCTAACTGTCTCTTTTAGCTAAATTCCTAGACCCTGAAATTTCTGGGTCAAGAGAAATATATGTTTTTAGGATTTTGCTACATACTGCCTAATCTGTCTCCTAAAAGTTATTTAAAAATGAAACAACTCTTAAGTAGGGATATGTAAAACTAACATCTAAACTTCTGGCCATTGTTTCTAAACTTACACAATTGCAGTGAGTCCCCAATTTATGAATGAGATTCATTCCAGGCAGATGTTTGTAAGTCAGGTTCATTTGTAATCCAACAAAGTGAGTTTTATACACCTTTATCACAAATACGCAGTGTAGATTGCTTTGCGCTCCTAGCAGCTCTCCCAACATCACTGCTGCTTTTCCTCCTGCTCCAGGATGGCCTGGGGTCCAACTGAGCACTGTCCCTTGCCCACTGTCGCATTGCACAGGAAAGCACACAGCGGCGGGACTCTGACCGTGTCTGACACACACCCGAGCTCATTTTGCAATTTACTTGCATCTACGGATGTTTGTAATGCAGTGTCCATTTGTTACCTGTGAAAGTTCGCAGCTTGATGTTTGTAAATCAGGTAACTCATTTTCTTCAAAATGGGATTTCTTAGGACTGACATCCCGCTTGCCTAGGTGGAACCCCGAGGGGCCCAGTAAAGGAAGAGTGCCTTGCCTGTCCTTCCTCCGGCTTTCTAACCAGGAGTGGCCCCTGCTTAGACAGTGCCCAGCTGCCCACTAACATCTCTAGGACCCTTGCCAAATGTTGGCTCAGTTTGGTTTGGTCAGCTCTATCTTTGGATGGTATGAAGTCAAAGCAGGGCTATCAGCTTGCCAGCACATTTACACTAAGAAGTGAAATCACCAAAACCTAGACTAGAGCAGAAAGAGCTTAAGAAACTCCGTGGCTCAGTCTCACAGACTCTGGGCAGATGAGATATACCATACTATGCAAATGAGCTTTAGAAAACCCAGGCTGCTTTAGAGGGGGAATTGTGCGTCCTCTACTTATTGTGTTCAGATAAAATAGAAAACACTGTACACAGAAGACAAATTGAAATTAAAATGTAATGTGTATCAAGGAACAGCCCCTAGACTAGTCACCTCATCTGTAAGACATTTTCGGTTCACTGTTTTTTGTCTCTGACTCTACATTTTTTCCTGTAAACTGGGGTAGCAATCACTATGAATTTATTTCACTTAGGATGCCCTGTCTATCACTAACATGTAAAAAGAAGGAAGGAAAGAAGAAGGAAACTGAGAGAGGAGGAGGAGGAGGAAGAGAAGGAGAAGAAGAATTTTTCTGTCTTGATTTTAGATTAATTTTGGTGCTAGATGTGGTGGTACACACCTGTAATCCCAGCACTGGAAGGGCTGAGGCAGGAGGGTCGATGTGAGTTCAAGGCCAGCCTGTGCTATAAAGTGAGTTTAAGACCAGCCTGAACTGTATTATGAAGCCATATCTCAAAAAGGCAAAAAACAATTTTAGATTAATTTTATCTATGAAAAGAATGTTTAAGAAACATGGAAAAATCAACATCAACACCATTTTAACACATACCACCACTTAAAACAACCACTTTTAGCATGTTGGTCATTTTGGGATGCATTTCCAAAAGAATTGCTTTCAATTATAATATATCTCTGCAGTATTCTGGGAGTTTTTCTTTTAATATTATTCCATTACAATTTATATAAACAATCTATAGAATTGAAGAATAAAGCTACACATACTATAATTTCCTTAACCTTTGCAAATTTTATAATTAAACAATATGGGAACTATTTCCATGGGTGGAACATTTTTCACAATTAGCTTTTTTGTTCATTTCTTTTGTTTCATTTTGTTTCTTTTTGTTTTTGACACCAGGTCTTATTATGTTACCCAGCCTGGCTTCAAACTCAAGATACTCTTGCCTCAACCTCCTGAGTGAATTTTCCATAGTTTGGATTATTTTGAAAAGATAGAGTTTTAGAAATGAAATTTCTCATGCAGTGCATACTAATGGTTAAATACTGAACAATGAAGTTAATCATTGCACCGTAGAGTAGGGATCGCGTAGTAAATACTGCATAGATTTCTATACTGCATAGAATTCTATCACCAGCACAAATACTGGAAATAATCAACTGTTGAAGAGAAAGGATTTATTTTGGCTCACAGTTTTGGGGACTCCAGTTCATGATGCGTTGGCCCAGTTGCTTCTGAGCCTGTGATGAGGCAGCACATCACTGTAGAAGTGCCTGACAGAGAAAATCACTCAGTTCATGACTGGAAGTAAATGAGAGGAAGAGGACAAAGCAATGGCCTCATAAACCTTTCAGGGACTTGCTCCCAGTGACCTAAAGGTCTCCACTAGGGCCACCTCTCAAAGGCCTCACCATCTCTCAGTAGCACTGCTCTGAAAACCAATAGATAGGCATTTGGGGAACATGAAAGTTCACCCTATCATAGGCCACAAGGCACGGAAGTATCATGGGACTGTGAAACTGTACCAAGAGAGAACTGAGTAAACCGAGTGATATTTGTCATTTGTAAACAGGTCTAGTTACAGGTACTTTTCTTAACTGATGTAGCCTCAGGAGCCAGCCTCAACTCCTTTCCTCTTGCAGTCAACTGGCATGAGGAAGAACTGAGCTGTTCTTTCTTGTATTTGATTTTTTTTTTTTAAATCAGTACCGGGGATCGAACTCACGACTGCACACTTGCAAGGCAGGCGCTTATGCCACTGAGCTAAATCCCCAGCCCTGAGCTGTTCCTTCTTAACCCCTTTTCAGGTTAAGTGGCACATATACCACAATGCCTGGGATCCAGTAAGTGATTAATAACCCACTGAGTAAGAAGACTCTGATGTCCCTTTCGAAATCTCTTGTGATCATAGGTGCAGGTTTTCAGAGGTAGCTGGATCTAGAGTGTGTGACACTGATGTGTGATTGCTAAATTAGTACACTGATTGCTTTGGCTTAGTTCTAGGTAGTATTAAGAGTACCCCACCCTGGGTGTGAGTGCTACACACCATATGGGCAGGTAGCCTGGATAAGATGTTAGGTACAGAAAGAGTGTTACTGCTTGTTGCTTGTTGCTTACTCCTTTGCCACATTGCTCGTTGCCTTCAGCCTGCCATGAACTGTTTTTCCTCTGCAATGGCCCTCTGCCATGCTGCCCTACCTTGGAGCCAGCCAACTAGGAACTGAAACCCTCTACAGACTGTGAGCAAAATAAACCTTTCCCCCTTTAACTTTGGGTGTCAGGTATTTTGTCTTAGCAATGAGAATTCTATCTAAGACAGTGGGGGAAGTAAAAGCATGAGTGTGGGCTTTGAACCTGACCTCAAGGTATTCCAATCCTTTTCCTGCCACTAACTAGCCATGCAGCTTGCTAAACAGATAAATGCTGTGAGACATAATAAAAACTGGGTTCTGAATAATTTCCAGCAGTCAGTGCCAAATCTTTTTGCAGTTTTTTTTTTTTATGGGAACCTTAAATTAAGCTCAAGTATAAAAGCAATTTCCAAAATACATCTCAACATAAAATCTAAAGTTGATAGTATGATACAGTGAGATTCTTTGAAGGAGGGAACCACTGTTGGACCGGAAGATCTTTAAAAATCAGATTTCATTTCATTGCCAATCCTTATAATTTCTGAATCCCAAAATGCTGAAAAACCTAATGACCTCATCTGCTGAAAGATGGAATAGGACTCTTAGAATAGACATCACATTTGGTTTTTTATAAGATTAATTACCTTGGCTGGACAAATAATTGCTGATCTGTGGCACTTCTGTGTTTCTAATATTTCCACAGTATCAGCACTTTGGGGTATCTAACAGGTGTAGCAAGCAAAGGTGACATCTTCGGTCCAACTCCTTTTCAATGAGGTAAGTTTTTAATGGGGTGTGTTGTAGAGCAGGCATAGGAAATAACAAACGACCAATTACTTCTGGATTCCAGGGTTATTATATAATGAGATAATGAAATGGAGCTCTTAGTGTTAGTTCAATCTGCTGTAAGCAAGAGTCTCTACGGGAAGAAATCTTACAGATTTTTTTTTTTCAACCAGGAAATTTCTAGTTTTGCATGAAAAAAAGTAATTATAGGAGCAAATAGAGGAGTGGAGTCTGGGTAGGAATAAAGTAAAATGAGCATAAACATTGGGTTCCAAAGAGTTTAGTCCGACCTGATGATCTCTTGAAGACTGCTTGTGCCGTTTGCCCCTCACACAGCTCTGCAGATGAAGGATGCAGAAGAAGGCAGGTTTAGAAGTGTGGGCCCAGGAGTGATTTATAAAGCAGGGAGAGACAGCATCCCTGGGTCTCTCAGAAATAGGGATTTGCCTCCTACCTAAAAGCTCATGTCTCCTCTACTGGACCAGGGAGCTTGCCTCATCTTGCATGCCTGCCTCTTCCTCTAAGGCAGGAACGTGAGGTGCATGGATGTGGCATTCTCCTCCTTCCTGACTGAGCCTCCACCTCGATCCTTCCACTTGGCTTTTGCTAAGACATAGGAAAGAAGTGCAGAACCAGGAGGATAAGGAAACTATATATATATATAATGAAAGTGCATTTCACGACATATCCCATAGATAATATAATGAAAAATCATATATAATATAAAAGAATATAAGGGATAGATATGGCACATGTCATCCACACCACGAAGAAATGCACACATGTGTGTGGATATCAGGATGAGCTTGGGCATGTGTATGAGAGAGCCCGAGAACTACTCCAAGGAATTTGTTGTGTGACTATGGATTGACTGACAATCCGAAATCAGACAGCAGGCTGCTGACCTAGAAATTCTTTGGCAGGAGCTGATGTTGAAGTCTTAAAGCAGAGTTTCTGCCCTTTCAGAGGAACTTTGGTTTTGTTCGTCAGACCTTGTAGTTTTTCAGAACTAGGCCAAATTGTCATCGGATAACTGAGGCCTTCCCAGACGGCCTCATGCAGAGAGGCTTGCCAGCTTCTGAGCTCAGCCTACTTAGCGCTGTGTTGTTCTGCTTTGCTCCCTCCCCAGCAGGTCTCATTCTCTGATATTATATTTTGATTTGGTTTTAACTCACCTCTTGCCTATTTCTTCAGATGGAGAAGAAAGAAATTCCTCGAAAACATATACCTTCTCTGCCTTGCCTGCCTTTAGGCTCCTAGCAGTAGGGCCTACGTCATAGTTACTATCTAAACAAGCATTTGTTTTTGCATAGTAAATATATAAACAATAAATAGTTTAATGTTCTGAGTAAATAAAGAATAAGTAAACAAATGAGTAAACCTGGTAAACTCTTTGGAGTGGAAAATCAGAAAATGAAAATATCTGATTCATATATTTATGTTCCATAGGTTTTTTTTCCCTTATCCCCCACTAAAATTCCCGTTCTGTTCTCTTAAATTTTCTTTCTTAAAGCTCATTCTCTTGCTAAAAATAAATAAAACTAATAAGGCTAATTCATACCAAAATATAATCAACTAGTGTTTCCTACTAGAATCCACCAGAGAAAGCTACAAATTGAGTTAAGCTTGTCTAAGAAGTGAATATTGGCTTATTGAAGACTTCAAATGCTGTCACTAACTGAAGGATTTCAGTCACCTAGTGCTTGCCCTAAATTATGAGAATCTGGAACTTTTCAAGGCATCTTTATTCCCATGTAAATATAGGTTACATACACTAAATTCCTTGGACCCAAATCTGTGTCTTCAGACTATTCCTTAGTGGAATTTTCCTCAGATCTCAGTTTGCCGATCAATTACCTTGAAGACTATTAAAATGGCAAGATTCCAAGCCTTCTAGTTAAATGTCCTGGATTATCATATTTGGGTGTCTAGGAACCTTTATTTTTTACCAAACATCCTCTCCAGGTGTCTCACCCTTTGAGAAACACAGTTCTAGGGCAACAGACAGATGCATTCTTGAGGTCCAATCAAGGAACACTGTCCCCAGGCCCCATTTTGCTGAGACTTTCCTAGGAAATGGAGTGGGATCAAAGAAACACCCCAAATTTCCTCCTTTCTCCAAGTAATAATTGAGAAGGGTCAACTTGAAGCTGAGACACAATGGGTAAAATCCAGATCAGTGTTGCAATACTTCTTCCAAAAGCAATGTTCTACTTTGTTTAGAAATAAAGAGTGGCCTAAATAATAGATGCTGCTAGTTTCATTCACTTTTGGTGGGTGCTTTTGGCAGAATCAAGCCGAAGAAGGCCTGTGGCTTATGCATGGTTTACCCATCAGTGCTATCTTTGTGGCAACTCAGCTAAGACGGAGCCAGAGGACAGCAGTCCTTTCTACAAGGAGACAGTGAGACCAGTGTCATGTTTCCATATCCTGTCCCTGTACCACTAGTAGGCCAACCACACCTGCAGGTATGTGGTTCAAGCACTTATTTACACAAAGAACGGACTAGGTAGACACTTGACCCCTAGGTGTGAGGAGGCTCACCATGGTGCCAGGCATAGAATATAAACCCAAAATGTACCAGCACCTTCATATTTAGAAGAGGAAGACAACAAAAGAGCATTTACTGTCTTCCAAGGTAATGTCTGGGAAGATCTCCAATGCAATAGCTCATGTTAGTGGTAAGCCATGATTGCAGCAGTCATTGTATAAATCAATAAGAAGAAATAAGCCTTGTTTTTATTATTTTTGACTTATTAGAACTTGGGTTGATTATTCCTTATTAATTTCCATGTTTTAAAAACCTATATTTATTCAAACTTTTAGGTGTCTTGCCTCGAAGGAAAATATAATGTTTGTAAACAAGCATTATGTAAGGGTTATGGGTAGGGTTTGTGTTAGGGTTATATTCATGCAGACTGTAGACCCAGACTTAAGAATTCCCATTTGGTTTAATTGATGGCAGTGCTCCAGACTTCAGTCATAAGTGTGTAATTTTGAGACAGTGGACTTTAGAAATCAAAACATGTGTTTTGCCAATATTTTCCCAAATTAGTAATTGAATTGGGAAGAAAGTGCCCACTTTTCTCATACTGAGAAAAGTGGACACTTTTCTATTACTGAGAAAAGTGGACACTTTTCTATTCAGTATAAAATTGTCTGAGCAAGTTATATAACACCTAGCACATCCATCTTTAGCTAGAAAAGAAAGATTGGGTAGTTCTGAACTCTTTGATGAAAAGTTGAGAGGACACATTTAGAGTGTTCCCTCAGTAACGCAGTGGCTCCCAGGATACACAGCTGCTCATGACAACACATGCAGGGAACACCGGGAACATTACTATTCTGAATAATAAAAAGAGTCGCCCTTTCTCAGGTGCCAAGAAATAGTCAAATGTTTTGAACAGATTCCAACTCCTTTCGGTCAGCCCTCTCTCACTCCTTGTGAATGTTCTTTTAGCAGCAATGAAAAAAAGAAAGAAAAGGCAACCGATCCATCTGCACTAGCTGAGCCCTGCAGGAAGAAGGGGGGGGTGAACATACCAACAGTTCCTTGGTTAGGTGTGGAGGCAGCTGCCAAGCTTCAAATACATAAATAAAGGCAAAGTTAAAGATCGAGAACGCAGATAGCACTGTGTCATATTTTCCCTGTGTTTGATATCTCCTATCTTCCTCAGTGTCATCATTGCCCTTTTAAAATATATGTGAAAGTGTCTCAATCCTTACAGATTACTCTAGAGTAAGTCCCAGTTTCTGTCTTTCACATTCATGAAGGAAATAATTTCATTCTTCTTCCGGTCTTCAAGCATAAAACCTAAGACTACTGGACTCCCAAGAGTAAAAGTGTGGTGCTTCCATTCCCAAATCCAAACCAGGCCAGGTGTATTTTGTCCAGTGGTTTTAGATGTGAGGTGTGATCAAAAAAGACGATGAAGGTTTTAAAAAAATTTTTTTAATTATTATAGCAAAAGACCTATTTCCATGAATCTTACTCAAAATGTTCCCTTTTACTTAGAACATACTACCCCTTCATTCTTGCCCCTTAACTGAAGCAGTTCTAGAAGTCCTGTTTCATAAGTATCTTTAGTTGTGTTGTCACAGCTCCCTCCATGTCCTGAATCCATTCTAAAAGTTTATCATTTCTGGTCATTTGACTTAGAGGAGAATCAGAAGTCTCAGGGTGCCAGTGTGGGGGTACTAATCAGTGGGTGAGGCCACACCATTACATTTGATGGGCCTGCCTTTCTGTTGGGTGGGGCCCAGCAGCAGCATTCTCCGCATTGCTGATCATACCTCGTAAAGACACTTGTGAAAGAAGACATTCAGAACTGCTTCAGGAAGTGGCAAGAACACTGGGATACGTGTGCCTGAAGAGAAGGTGGGTACTCTGAGGGGATTAATGGCAATATGCTTTCTTACTACAATGTTTTTTTCAAAGTTAAACATTCTCCATGTATTTTGTTCACTCTTGTTTATTTTTACACATTGGCTGTGATAGGGCCAGGAATATAGCTCAGCAGTAAAGCACCTGTTTGTCAAGTGCAAGGTCCTAAGTTCGATCCTTGTTGCCAAAAACAAAAACCAAACATATTGGCAGTGATATGATACTGGGAAATCTTTTTATAAGTGACTACTAAAAGTGCATGTAATATAGTGAATAAAATGATGAATTTTCACAACTAGCCCAATATCTTCTAAATACACTGATAAGACAGCATATTGTAGAAAAACGGAAACCTTCATAATAGAAAAAGTAATCTACACCAGTGCTTCAGGGAGAGCCCAGAGCTGAAACTCCATGGGCAGCCATGTTATTTGAAGGTGTCGGGATACCTCTTTTCAGGACCAAACAGCACATAGAGAGAACCAATGGCCTCTCATACTTGATGTGCTGGTCTGAAGGACACTGAAGGACTCTCACCTGAGGCTCTCCAAATATCTGGAGTTGTACCTTTGGGGCCACATGATGGCCTCCAGAAGGCGTCCTGTGCAGATGTTCTACGTGCTCCACTAACTTGTTGATTCTACACTTGGCATGAAGATTGGGCAGGCCATGGTGCTAGATGCTGAAAGAACTGGCTCAGTGGGGACAAAACTTTGCAGATGTGAGAGGAACTTTGCCAGTCCCGAGCAGGGAATCCTGCTTAGGGTTCGGGTGGAGGCAGGAGTGTGAGAAGGCAAGGGATAAAGAGAGGGCCTGGACGAGGACAGTTAGACGTTAGAGAAGGGGAAAGGGAAGTGGCAGGGTCCTAGGCCTCTCTGGCTTGCTTGGTGTCAGTTCTACCAGGAAACAAAGAAGATTCCTGAGTCTGGACTGCTCACTGTTGGGTGAGTCTTAAGGGAAACTCGCCTGTGGGGAGCAGGGATGGTGTTCTTTCTGAGAGAGTCAACTCTGGAGAAGGGGTATTTCAATTCTCACCACTTACAGACTCAAAACCAGTATTTCCCCAATGGGGGGATGTGAGCCACTGCAGACCTAGATATATTTATTATTCATTTATGCTTAATATCTATTAGAAAAATGCAAATCACATCTCAAACATATGATTTCACAAATATTATAACTTAGGAAGAAACTAAAATAAAAGTAAATAAAATTACCTGTACAGAAGAATACTAAGTAGACAAGGAAAATTACAGAGGGACTGGAATGGCTAAAGTGAGGAAACATTGTTTAAGAGCTATTTAGAGCTAAACATACCTCTGGTTTACTCAGGGATTATATTTACAAGCTAATATGTGAAGACATTTATCTTAAATGCAAATGACATGGGGGGAAATGACATTGGATCTCTAAATGGCAGTTCTGATTTCCAGAACATTTTTTTGGAAAGTGTCAGTGGGCAGCGTTTCAGAGGCTGCCTTCCATGCTGCATAATCGGTGTGAGGTCTCTGGAGGCATAATGTGAACCTGCACTTCACCAACTGCTGTGTGGCCTGCGGTATCACACTGCATCTTTCTGAATCTCAATTTAATCACTTATAAAATGGAAATATTGGGCTGGGGGTTTAGCTCAGTGGTGTAAGTGCCTGCTTGGCAAGCACAAGATCATGAGTTCGATCCCTGGTACCTAATTAGTTAATTAATTAAATGGAAATATTTCTAAGGATTATTGTGAGGGTTAAATGAGATGAAGAATGTAAAGTGCTTTTAAGCACACCTGAAAAATAGTAAGAGTCAACAATCTCAAAATGATTGTTTCGGTATTTTTATCATCGTTTTCTCTCGAGCCTTTTACCAACTTAATTATCTTTAATTAGCCTTTATGATACTCCTACAGGTATGCTACATTATTATATGCTTTGTTTTCACATGTTATCATTTTAGTATAAAAGACCATAGAAAAGGAAAGTTTCCTTCCCAAGGAACTCCTGGTTGCCTATTCTTGCTTTTTATGCATTTTTAATGCAAGGGTTCAGTTTGTAGAGGTTCCCAGATAATCTATCTCCTTCTACTGCCAAAATTCCAGGAAGGCTTCATGATGAGCCCTCTCCCATTTGATACTTCCCTAGCAGCAAATCGACCTCGTAACTACGTGACACATTCTCTCACTTGTGGTCATCTGCCTCTTTTGGAAAGACATTTGAAATGGACTCTTCTGTTTCTTCATCTGGATTCAGTGTGCTGATTGCTGGGGCCACCTAATACCAGGAGAGGGTCAAAAGGAGACATTCCTGAAACAGTTCTTTCTAATGCCAAACTGACCAGCTTGACTTTCTAGAGCTGAATCAGGACATTCATTGTCTGACAGAACAGTACCCTGAGCTGCCAGCTAACTAAAGCAAGACTGCTCTGTGCTCTTTTTAAATAGCCTTTTTAAAAGTTCTTTCAGTACATGCCCAGTATGCTTTCCATAACAAAGGCATCGTGACGTGACAGAACTGTTGCTGCTCCCATTGTCACAGTGCTCTGATTAGCAGAATGCTGACTTCGTGAAGAGCAAAGACTTGGGGGTGGAACTCGGCTATATTGCTCACGGGGTGACCTTTAGTCTGTTAGCTGATTTGTCCATTTGCCAGGCTGTAACATGGGAAGCCCATATGAAGTGCTTAACCCAAAGGCGTAGTGGGATCCCCTCCTCAAACTGGATTCAGATGTTGAGACTGAGCACACCACTCTCACACCAAGAGGGTATGAAAAGCCTGTCATGATGAGGCGTGGGGAAAGCAGAGGAGAGTCCTACAGTAATCAAAAATGGCACTGGCCGCAGAAATCGAAGACTAGCATGGGGGAGTAAGACCAGGTTGAGGGTGCCACATGAAAATGCCAAGAAATAAAAACAGAATCTATTATAATTTGTCACGGAGTAAACAGCCAGTGAATTTTATTTCTGAATTTATCTTCCACTAGTCCCTAACGCTTTCCTAAGCATAATGCTGTAGGTGTGGGAATGTTGACATAATAATGGGCTATCACACAGACTTTCCAGATAGGCTCATTCTCTAATGTCAAGTAGAGCATGACTCAGAATGGGTTCATGTTGCCCAAAGGCCCATACTGATGTGTCTCTATGAATAATAGTACACTGCCAAGAGCACAGGACCTAAGTGTGGCAAAGAAATCTCTCTCACTCACTGTCTCTCTTTCTCTCGCTCCTCTCTCCATCCCTCCCTCTTTCTGTGTCTCCGTTTCTGGCTCTCTGCATATGTGTGTGTTTGTCTGATTATATATCTGTCTGTGCACCTATAATATAAAATCATTGGTTATAACAATATCAGCACATACTAATAATTTAACACATTAGTTGAGATGGTTTAAAATCCATCCAACCTTAGGAACATGAATGAGTATATGAGGTAATAGGTGTGCTAATACTGGTTTTTAGTTTTTAGGAACTGTACATCAAATTGCTAGAAAAGGGCCATGGATGTGGCTTAGCAGCACAGCGCCTTCCTAGCAAATGTGAGGTCATGGGTTCAAACTCCAGTACAAAAATTGCTAGAAAGTCAAAAGGCAGGGAGATCCTTGAGGTTATTGTGCACAGACGTAAGTTTTACTGCAGTAAAAATTACATAAAAACCATCACTGTAAGTGTGCAATATGACGAATTTTGGTAAATGCACACCTTCATGTCACTGCAATTATCACAGTGTTTCCATCACGCCAAAGATTCTCTATCACCACTTGAGGATGGTTCCCTATCTACAGCCCTTAGTGTCTGACAGCCTTTCACTGATTCCTATCCTTATAGTTCTACAGAATTTTATATAAACAGGATGAAGTACATAGCCATTTGTATCTGGCTCTTTGTATTTATTTTCTATTGCTGCCGTAACAATGTGCCACAGGCAGGATTCTGTGGGCCTGAAGTCCAGTTACAGTATGGCTGTCCTCTGCCTTCGTTTCAGAAGGCCAAAATCATGAGGCAGTCTGCACACCTTTCTGTGTCCAGGTGATTGAGCTGTTGGCAAAGTTCTTTGTAGCCGTGGGACTGAGGTCCCCCATTCCCTTGCCGGCTGTCAGCAGAGAATCATTCTGAATTCAAGGCCTCTCAACACCCGCTGTACATGGCCCCCTGTTGCTGTATTTCAGAGCCAGCAATAGGAACGTCCGTGCCTTCACACTTGGAATCCTTTTGATTTCCCTTTCTGTTCAATCTCTCTGACTCTGAATGGCTCACGCTACTCTCCTTATGTTAAAATTTCTAACTTTAAAGACACCTACAAAGTTCTTTTCGCCCTTCCGTGTAACATGTGCAAAGTCCCAAGGATTAGCATGTGGATTTACTTTGGAAGACATTTGTCTACCATGCTGTTTTCATCACACATAGTTCTTTCAAGATTTATCCATGTTATGTGTGTCAATAATTCATTTAATTTTATCGCTGGGTAGTATGACAGTATACACCACAACTTATTGATCATTGCTAGCTGGCAAACATTTGTGTTGTTTCTAGTTTTTGTCTAATAGATATGAATTGCTATGAAAACTTTCATATGCAAATGTTTGTGAGTATATATTTTAATTTCTTTTGTGCAAATACCTAGGAATAAATTGATCGGGTCACATGGTAAGTGTATTTAACTATCCAAGACAATGTCAAATTATTTTCCTAAGCAGCTGTGCTATTTTGCATATTTATCAACAATATTTGAGGTGTGTAGGTCTTCATTCTTGCTAATAAAAATATCAGCAAAAAAAGGAATTTTAGTCTAAGAGGTATAGAGTGGCATTTTCTTGTGGCTTCCATTTGCATTTCCCTAATGAATAATGACATCTTTTCAGGTGTTCATTTGCCATACATCTTCTTAGATGAAGTCTTCCGTTTAAAAAAAAAAAATGGGAGTGTCTTATTACCGAGTTATGTGCGTTCTTTGTGCATTCTGGTTACATGTCCTTTATCAGACTTTATTAGATAAGTATTTTGCAAATATTTTTCGCAGAATCTGTGACTTGCCTTTTCATGTTCTTCCATGTATCATTTAAAGAGTAAAATGTTTTAATTTGAATTAAGTTCAATTTATCATTTCTTCTGTTTATAATTAGTGGTGCTTAACAAATCTTCATGTAATCCAAAGTCACTAAGACTTTTATCCTATGATTGCTTCTAAAAACATTAGACAATTTTTCCTGGCATGGTGGCACATGCCTGCAATCCCAGTACTCTAACTGCTGAAGCAGGAAGATTTCTGTGAGTTTGAGGCCAACCTGGGCCACATAGTGAGTTCAAGGCTGGCCTGAACTACATAGCAAGACCCTGTTTCAAAAAACAAACAAAACAAAACAAAACAAAACAAAATTTAAAAATTAGACTTTTAGCCCTGACTCACAGGTCTACAATCCAATTTGTCTAAATTTTTTAGTGTTTGTTATTTTTCATTTTTGTATGTGAATTATTCCAGCACCAAATGCTATAAAGATTATCACTTCCATGACACTTTTGGTGAAAATCAATTGGCTATTTATCCGTGAGACTATCTCTGGCCTCTCTTTTCTGTTTCATTGAATAATATGTCTATGCTTGTGCCAGCATATATTGTTTTGATTATTATAGTTGTCTATAATACTCATAGCATAGCTCTGATTTTTTCCTTTCCTTTTTTTTTTTGTTTGTCTGTTTACAAGTCTTTGGTATTTTTATACAAATTTTAGTTCCAAAACTTCTACAGGAAAACCTCTTGGGATTTTGAATGAGATTGCATTGAATTTATAAGTCGTTCTGGGGAACTTTGACAATAATACCTACCCTTCAGACTCATAAACAAAGTCTATATCTCTGTTGAGTTAGGTCTTTTTAAAATTATCTTCGCAGTCCTATAACTATTTTCTTAAATGTATTCCTAAGTATCCATATTTTAAAACTTTTATAAATCACTTTGTTTTCTTAATTTCAATTTTAATGTTTTCAACCATTAATATATTGGTTAAATTACTTAAGCTTCTGTTTTTTAATTTGTAAATTGGTATATGATCAATTTTTCAAGGCTATCAAGAAGATTAATGAAAATGATTTACTTTAAAGCACATAGAATTCAAAAATCATTATAGAACAGATGCATTTAAAAAGTCACCTGGTTTAAACTCAAAACAATTCTTTTAGGGACTGACTTGAAGTGAATTAAATGGTGCCTTTCTCAATATGTATTTATGTTCTAACTAAACCCTGTGAATGTGACTTGGAAAAAAGTGTCTTTGCAGAATGTAATTACGAATTCTCAAATGAGATCCTAGCCTGGGTAGTACAGGTGGGCTCTAAATTCAGCCACAGGTGTCCTAAAAGCAGACAGAGTGAGGGGAAAGAGAAGGTTGTGTGAAACCAGAGGCAGAGAGGGCACAGGTAACCAGAAGTGAACGATCACCTAGTGCCACCGGAAGCTGCACAAGGCCGGAAATGATTCCTTCCTAGCTATATCAGAGAGCATGACACTGCTGACACCTTCATTTCAGACTTCTCGCCTCCAACTCTGTGAAGGAATAAGTTCCTGTGCCTTAATACCACCAAGATTGTGGTAATTTATTAGGGCGACCCTAGCAAGTAAATAGGGCATCATTACCCCCATTTTACAGGTAATGAAACTTGGTATCAGAAAAATTAAGTAATGTATTCAAGGTTCTATAGGCACCAATAATATCAGTTTTTCTCTTGCAAAATCTGTTGTGATTAATTCTAACATTATATCTCATCTGACATATGTTCCAGGTATTATGGGCACCAGAGAAGTGTTAAGACACTGATCTGTTTCTTCATGATACTTTGAGTCTTTAAAACACCATTCCTAAAACATAGGAACCACGATTCTAACACAAAAGCAAACTGACAACCTCCTGATTACCCAATACCATTTTGTTCAATTGTCTAGTGCTGGCTTTGGCAACAAGTATAGTAAAATTTTACTCAACTGTCCTGTGAATTTTGCTTTCCAATTGAATTTTTTCTTTTCCTTTCTTTTAAATGCTCTTTAGCACCTGTTATGCATTAAAAACTGGTGGTCAACTTAACGCCAGCTGGATTACATCAGCATGGCGCTGAGCGTAGATGTCCCACCTGAGGAAAGTTGCCGGCATAGAGACGTGGAGAAGGAGAAGCTGTGCGTTGAGATGTTGAGGCATTGAATGCTAAGGCATTGTGGGTTCTCCTACATGTTGCTGTTTGATCCGTTGGTTCTCCTGGAGAAGCTCTGGCCCTCACATCAAGCATTGCTTCCAGGCTCCGGAGGGGAAGACGTGTGCCGCTTGGTCTCCAGGATGAACTCTTTCTGCTGGCTTCCTGGCATGTACTGGACTGTGCTTATCATCGGAGGAGCTTGGGGCCTCCGTGTCACTGAGGATGGCTGTGGTGCTTTTCATGACAGCCTTGGTCTTTGTAGTGAGTGTGACTTCTCGGCTCCAGCGTAGAACCCTCAACCTATCAGCACAGCTCCTTCATCCTGCTGGCATAGACTTTCTAGCTTCCACTGCTGACCTTTGGGCCTTCCCAGCAGGGATCCATAAAAGAGACTGGTGTGAGTCTTTCTTGTGGGCTCTAGACCTCCAGTTGGCCTCGTGGGAGGCATTGTCATGAGCTCTGGGTCTTCATCTGGACTCATGTGGGACATTGCTGTGGAATTCAGGCCCTTGGCTAAATATTCTGTGTCTAGAGTTGTGGATCAGTTTCCTGCACTCTCTTGTGTTAACTCTGGGTGACCATCATAAAACAATATTATAAACTCCATGTCCTGATTCTAATTGTTCTCCTCACAACCCCTGACCAACCACAACAGCACCTTTGCACAGTATAGAAGAAATAAAACTTAGCTCTATTTCTTCTATAAAGTTGGGAGGAAAAGGAGGATGAGTGTTGAGGATAAAGCATAGTTTTTTGTTGAACTAAAAGGGTAAATCATCATTATCAGTTATTGAGAGGAGGTTGAAATTCATAACTATAATTGTGGAGTTGTTATTTCTCCTTCCAATTCTATCAGATTTTGTTCCATGTACTTTACAACTTTTACTTTTGTTAGATATGTGTTGGGAAGGTCTGAATACCTGTGTCCCTCACCACCACCACCAAAAAAATTCGTATTTTGACACTAACCTTGCAGGTGATGACAGTTAAAGGTGGGGCCACTGGAAAGTGATGAGGCTGTACAGCAGGGTCCTCAAACATGGGATTAGTACCCATAAAACAGGCTGGAGGGGGATTGTACTTCCTTCAGCCATGTTAGGATACATGAAGGGCAATGACTATGGAAAACAGGTACTTTTATCCTGACAGCAATCTTTTTTTCCAACTTTAATTTTTTATTAGCACATAATTGCAATACACAATGATCCCATCCCTTGTGAGGAGGTGGTACAGGTACATAACACATCTTAATTCTTTGTTCATCCCCTTTCCCATTCCCCCCTTCCCTCTCTCCATCTCCACTTGCAAAAGATTTTTCTCCTCGTTTCCTATTTTCTATTCTTTATTTTGTACTTTATTTACATTTTCGGTTTCTCATATGAAAGGCTAAGGCAGGAGGATCTGAGATTTGAGGCCAGCCTCATTAATTTAGTGATTTAAGACCCACTCTCAAAAAACCAAAGTGCTGAACTGTGGCTTGGGTTCACAGGAAGGCCCTGAGTCCTTTCCATCCCCAGTAATCCCCAGCAATACAAAAAGAAAAAAACCATCACTGACTTTTTCTTGGTATATCCCTTTTCCTTTAAACCTTTTGAAGTATGTTGGCACACATAATCCAAGCACTTGGGAAGCTGAGGCAGGAAGATCACCTTGATTTCAAGGCTTGCTTGAACTATATATCGAGATCCCATCTCAAAAAATAATAACCACCAAAAAAGCCTTTTGAAATTAAGTTGCTAACATCACGGCTCTTCACCTGAGTATTTCAGCCTACATGTTCTAAAAATAAGGATATTTGTCTATAACCACAATACCATGGCAGTTGGAATACAATAATTTGATAATATCTAATAACTGGTCCATTCATATTTTCCCAGTTACCCCTTGAGGTGTAGTGAAAGTTCACACATTTCATTTGGTTGTTTTCTTTCTCATGTCTTTCTCATATGTTAAATTGATTTCTTACCTTTTTTTCCCATGATATTTTTTAATGAAAATTTTCACTATGTGGATTTATCCAGCTGTATACAGAGCAATCCTTTATATACTTTACTAATGTCTCCTAAAAACCTTTCTTAAAGTAAGGTATCATAACCAGGGTATTGACATTGATATACCTGACCCATCTTATTTAGATTTCCCTTTTTATTTGTACTTTGTCAGTTTATGTTTAAAATCTGTACATTTGTATCATTCATGGAATTCTGTGTACCTGCACAGTAGTCAAAATACAACCATTTCAGAAACCATAAAAAAAAAAGAAATCATGTGAATTTAAGCTCATGTATCTGTTTACTTCACTTAACAATATGGTCTCAAGATACATCCTTTTGCCTACAAATGACTCAAGTTTATGGCAGAGTGGTACTCCATTGTGTATAAATACCACATTTTCTCTATCTAGCCATCTTTTGATTGACACATAGGCCATTTTTAAGACTAAGCAATTGTGAATTGTGCTGCCATAAACATGGGTACACGTGCATTAATATGATGGCTTTAACTTCTTTAGGACGATGCCTAGAAGGGAAGTAGCCACATTAAATGGGATTTGAATTTTTAGCTCATAAAGATAAGGTTCTAACTGTATAGGATTAATGACCTCATATGAGGGTGAACAAATAGTCTCTCGTTCTGCAGGTGCACACGCTGAGGAGAGACCATGTGAGAACTCAGGTAGCAGACAGCCATCTACAAACCAGGAAGAGAACGAGAGCCCTTGACAGATGCCACATGCTGGCTCCCTGATCTGATTTTCCAGCCTTCAGAACTGTAGCAAAATAAGTTCCTGTCATTGCAGCCACCCACTCAAAGGCCTTTCGTTACGGCAGCCTAAACTGACTAATGCGTCTCTATTCTATATGTAATCTTCTTGTTTAAGACATGAGTTTGTATCACTGGTTTCTGGTATTTTTCATGGCTATGCCTTTGCGTGGTTTCCTTCATGGTTTTTCATTGAGGTTTGTTGAGCTTCTTCGATCTGGGGATCTATCGTTTTCCTCAATTTTAGAAAGCTGTAGCTATAATTTTTGCAGATACTTTTTCTGTTTTCTGCTCAGCTTACATATTCTGGGACCCCAATTACAAATTATAAATATTACAAAAAGTTAGACAGCTTGACTTTGTCCTATAGCTTACTGATGTTCTGTCTGGGTTTTTTCTACCTTTTTTTCTCTGTGTGTTTTATCTGCATAATTTACATCCTCAAGTTTTCCAGTTCACTATCTTTTTTCTGTTGCACCATAGTTGTTAGTTTCATCAACTGTGATTTTTGCCTGAGGTATTATGCAATTCATACTTTTCAGTTCTGTATAGGTCTTTTTTCTATTTTTCCCTTCATGTTTGTGCTTTCATAAACTTTATTGAATATGTACATTATTTTATAGATATTTTATTGTTCTTTTCTGCTAATTCTATTTTTATAGTTTTAATTATTTTATAGTTATATTTTGTCCAGTTTTATGTTTTTTTAAAGTGAAGAAATAAACCTGACTTTTCTTATTTCACTATAATGAGAAACCAAAGTCTTTAATGTTGGGACAGTTATTGAGGAGATTCGTCTTATGTCTTCAAGGAATAAGCAGTAATTAAACAATACAAAAATACTAAAACATCACTGAGTTTGTTTCAATTTTATTTCAACACTTTTAAATATAATTAAGCAAAAATATAATTGTATAATTAGAAAACAAAAATTGACACCTTTGGAAGGTTCTAAATGTATGCTTTACACAGTCAACATTTTTTATGTCAGTGTTTTTTCTTGTCGTGTGATTTGCCATCACAGTCACCACATCAAGGAAAGCACTTAGCGTTTAGCTCATGTGCACCTTAACAATATACCTACACCGCTAGAAGTAATTTTAATGTTGCTGCTTGATATTCAGATCTTACTTGCAAATACCTAGCATAGCTTCTCTACTGAAATCCCACAGATAGAATTTCCTGTCTCTAGAAAAGAAGGGAAGGGGCTGGGGATTTAGTTCAGTGGCATAAGCGCCTGCCTTTCAAGCTTGGGGTTGTGAGTTCCACCCCCAGTATCGATTTGAAAAAAAAAAAAATGAAGGGAAAAAGAAAAATGGAAGCAAAGGTTTTTTAAGTGGGGGAATAAAAGGTTGAAGGGAGGGGAGGGGAATGGGAAAAAAAGAAGAATTGAAATACATTATGTACAGGTACAAATTCCTATGATAAATGTAGTCATCTTGTATAGCAAGCATGTACTACTAAAAAAATTGTGTAGTGGAAGATCTATATATTTAGAGTGACTTTCAGAGAAATAGAATATCAAAAATTTTATAATAACATAAATCGCCAAAAATAAAAGAATAATTGAACTTTCTTTTTTAAAAAAGAAGTCCCTATCTCTAATATCTAGTACATACTCAACACTTCCAGGTACATGGCCAAATTAAGTGAAAAGGAAGCTATAAAATCTTCCCCTTTTACACAAATTCTTACTATTTGGTTGTTCAAGATGAAAACACTTATATACTTCTTGCTATATGGCAACTTCTTTGAGGAAAGTCATGTGTCTTAAGCATGGCTATATCCATGGAGACCACACTGGGCACAAAGTAAGTGTTGCAAATATTTGTAGAAATATGTGGACAAGGTGCTATTTACATCCAAAGATGTCCAGGAGTACCCTGACTAATTTATCAGTATGTTTCAGGTATGTTCAATAACATACCTATTAGTGCTTGTCTTTTTAGCTGAGCACCCAGAAAATTAAAAGACAACAAAAATTGTTAAGTAAATGTGTAGTGCTGGAGAGCAGAGTTAAAAATGAGTTGGTCAGACACTCATCTGCAGCAGCCTGGTAAAGTTTGGATGCAAAATCTAAAAAGACTGAGTTGCTAAACTGAGTGTGATAACACATGCTTGTAATCCTAGCCTTTGGGTAACTGAGGCAGCAGGATCTCAGGTTCAAGGCCAAGCTGGGCTACACTGCAAGTTTAAGACCATCCTGGGCTATTTAGTGAAACCCTGTCTCAAAAAACTCTGAGAGACTGAGTTATTGGCATCAGATTCTGTTCCTAGAAGTGGAGTTTTGTTTTCTTTTTCCTTAAAGATAATATTTGATTATGGTAGCATATATTTTCATGTGTATGTATTTAACCCACCTTAATTAAGATTTATTCCATAAGCAATAACCTTTCTTATGCATTTTGTGAGCCTGAGTTTTCATAATTGAATTTTACAAAGGGAGAGATAATAAACATTCTTGCTGCTTAAAATGTTGGCTGAACTTTGCTTGGCAGCATTTGGTTATTGCTATGTCGTTTGTACCCTAATAATTAACCCTATACTTAAAAAAAAATAAAGATGCTCAGTTGATTATTCTCTCTCTCTCTCTCTCTCTCTCTCTCTCTCTCTCTCTCTGTGTGTATCTGTGTTCCAAAGATATCAAACTTAGGCATTGCTTAGTTATGATCATCTTTTTTGGTTCCAGCTTAATCAAGTGAAGCTGCAAAAATAAAATTAATTATTACATGTAAGGCATTTGAAAAATAGTTTGCTAAAAAGAATTCTAATATAAATTTTTATCAGGAACTACACCACACCTGTGAGCCAAAATATGTACTGTATGCTTCAGGGATAAACAGTGAAGCTATTAGCTATGTGAATTTTAAATTACACCAGTGTACTGGGATGGCTTGGGAAGCTGGCCAATTAATCTTTCATTTTTGAAAGCTTGGCTCCATTTATATATGCTTGGTCACAAGTGTAAACGAGCAGAATTATTTTTGCATTTAACTCATTACAAATTTTCTATAATTTGTATAGCTTGCCTTTATAAAGAAAACTTTATATTTGATTTTATTCTGAAGGTATAGAGCTCCTTTCTCCTAGCAGGATAAAGACCCTTGTAAATGCTGAAGTTATCTATGTAAGTCTTTCAAAAACATTCTTTTTTACAGTACTCACTTGTCTAATGTCATGATAGCATATTTTATTTTCCTTATTTCAAATATAGGCTAAAATTTTTACTTTCAAAGATTGTATTACTTTTTCATAGCTAGAGTGAAAATTGATTTGAAAACTAAAAAAGAAGTTTCAACTGAAACTAACTAGTAGTTTGTCAAAAACCAGTGAGGTTCTGCCAACAATGAGATATGTGATACACCACACAGTTTTTTCTAATGAAAGAAAGATCAGAGGGATTGCCCTTTGTCCATCCATAGTCACACAGCAGTTAGATTTTTTGTCTGTCTGTTTGTTTGTTTTGGTACCAGGGATAGAACTCACAACCTCATGCTTGCCAGGCAGGTGCTCATGCCACTGAACTAAATCACCAGCCCCACATAGCACTTTGAATTGGAACTAAAACTAGATGCTTTAATTATCAGTCCCTTTCTTCTAGAATTGCAAATCTATGAGTCATTCTTACAATTAAGTTTAAATTTATCAAAGCAGGTACTACAGTAAAATCAGTTGAAATAACCATAACCAACATTTATTTCTTCTTTCTCAATGTTATTTGTGTTAGTAAAAAAAAAACAAACCTGTAATATCTAAATGAGCACAAATTGTACCTATAGAACACATTTTTAATTTAGTTTTTATTTAAAAATTAGTTTTCAAATTAGTATTTAAAGAGAAGTCTGTATATGATCTGGGTTGGATCAGAAGTATCCCCCAAAGGGCCATGTGCAAAAGGCTTGGTCTCCAGCCTGTGCTATTACTGGGAGGTGACAGGACCTTTAGGAGAAAGTGTCTAGCAGGAGGAAGCTTGGTCATGGGATGGGGGGCAGGAGTATTAGGATCCTGGCCCCTTCTCTTTTTCTTTACACACCAGCCATCATGAGATCCCTCACCACAGACCCAGAAAGAACAGAGCCACATGACCATGCACATAAACTCCTACAACTATGAACCCAAATAAACCTTTCCTTCTGTTGAGTCATTTGTCTCAGGTATTTTGTCACAGCAATGGAAAGCTAACTAACATACCATATAATAACCCAGGCATACCCTGAACTATATCTACCTAGGTAAAACTGCCTGAGAAGAAACAAATGACTTGCCACCAGTGAACTGCTCCATGAAACACAGATAGGATCAAGGCCAAATATACTATGTCTGTAATCAGTTTGATATTTCTCAATCATCAAATTTTATTCAAATCTGTTGTTACCACAATAAAAGATTAAATGCTTATTTCAATTGATACCACTGTTATCTGGCATGTTTTGGAAATGCTTCCTTTGAAATAATCTTTCAAACCTACAGGAAAAGTAGGAACATTATTTCCATCCTAATTTTACTGTAAATTTAATTACTTAGATTAATTACTGCTATAGTTGAGATCTGCCATATCTCCCAAAATCCCATATAATAAAGGTTTATTCTACAGGTTGGCATTGCTGGGATTGGTGAAATCTTTGAGAAGTGGGGCCTAGGAGGAGGTCCTCAGGTCATGGTGTGGGGAGATCTCAAAGGGGATAGTGGAACTCCAGCCACTTCCTCTTCCTCTTTTCTCGTGTTTTCTGGCTATGCAATAAGTAGTTTTGCTCTACTGTGAGCTCCTGTCTTGATGTGCTGCCCCGTCAGATGCCTAAAAGCAATAGATCCACTCAATAATTAACTGGAACCTTCAAAACTATGTTCCAAAACAAATACTTTCTCTTTGTAAGTTGATTATCTCAGGCATCTGTTATAGGGATGGAAAGCTGATTAACAGTTACTCACATTCATGTATTTAATGTGTTTGACTATTTTCCTTAATCATATCCCTCTTAAAATTTTTCCATGATTCTGCACATTGAAAATATTGAACTACTAATTCTGAAGAAATTCCCATTGAAAATTAGAGCACAGACAGCATAAATAATTGTCACATACAAATAACATCCCCCATTCGTATATAAATACTTTGGACATTTGCATTCTAGCATATTTTAAAACCATGTCTTGAATTTCAATCAATCTGAAAATACTTATGAACTACGCTAGAAAAATAACATAGCACAGCAAAATGTTTGATCATTTGAGTCAAATTTAATCTATGTTGCTACCTGTTCTGTTATTTTAGAAATTATTTAGCTTTTGAATTTCAGTTTCTTCATTTGTAAAATGAGAATGGATAATAATACCTATTTTGCAGGGTTCTCATGAAGCTTAATGAAGAGCATTTACCCAAAAGCATCTAGAACTCAAAGCTATTATAAAATGGATGCTTTACTTCATCTCATTTTTGTCCTCAAAACAACCCTTCCTAGGGAAGTACTATAACTCCCCATTTCATAGATAATGAAACTGAGTGCTATAAAACTGTCACTTGTTCCAGGTCCTACAGCCACCCACAGTCAAATTTATTATGCTTCATTACTCCATTATACTCTTACCTAGTGCATGCTAGGAGTGGTAGGAGGCACGGAAGCAAGACCTTGGTTTTCCTGAAGAGGTTCAAGATATTTTAAACACTGTTTCTAATAATATGGGGAAAACCTGGTTTAAGGAACGAAAGCAGACTGGCATATCCAAATTAAGCAAAACTATACTACCTAAGTACCCTGCATTTTTTTTTTATTTTTTAATTGTACTATGTTTTTCTTTTCTTTCTGATGCTCTTTAGCATCTCCACTGCTACAGAAGAGATGAAAATTTTTTTTGATTTTTTTTTTTTTTTGCATAAAGAGCTGAGTGCAAGAACAGAGTGCCAGGATGAAAGGCACTTAGCTTGTTAAACAAAAAGAAACTAATTCATTATGACTACATTGGAACAAGTAACTGGATTTATCTTCCTATTAAAGCAATCCCTCTGGGAATCCATGTCACTGGATCACTTGACAGGTTAATGAAACTGACATGCAGTAAGTTTCCCTTGTTGCATTAGTGAATAACTATAGCGCCTTAAATAGTATGCAAGATAGACTTAGTTTCCATCATTTTTTCCTTTTTAAAAGTAAATTTGACATGCAATTAATTATACCTACTTGACGTGTAAAATTTGATAATTTCTGACATATGCGTGCATCTGTGGAGCCAGTAGCTCAATCAGTATAATGAACACACACATTGGATCCAAAACTTCCATTCTAGTCTCTTTCAGCTTTCTTTCTAGTCCCTCCTTACTACCTCTCTCTTTTTTCCCCTTTCCTTAAGCAACTATTTATGTGCTTTCTGTCACTATAGATTACTTTGCATTTAGTAAATGTAATACTTTTGTAATGCATAAATGGTAGATAAACTTTTGGAGAGATGAAAAGGTATTCACATTGTTGCATATATTAGTAGTTTATTCTTTCGTGGTGCAGAGTAATATTAATCGCATGGCTAAAGCATAATTCATCTGTTCTCCTTATAGCTATTATCAATAAAGCTGCTATGAACATTTCAGTACAAGAGGATGGAATGCTTTTATTTGAAAGTCCACTCATCTCAAACTGGACATCTGCTTTCATTTTTCTTGAGTAATTAGGAGTGGAAGAGCTAAATCAAATGATAGATGTAAGTTTAATTTTTAAAATGCTTTCCATAGTGGTTGTACATTCCCATCAGCAGAAGAGAGTTCCAGTTATTCCATAACCCTGCCAATACTGATATGATCAGAATTCGCAGTTTTTGCCATCCTAATAGATATAGAGTTAATAACGATAACCTTTTCCTTATGTATTTTTTGCCACGTGTTCATCTGTTTTTGCTGAGTCTGTTTCAGATCTGCTTGAGTCTTTTACCGAGTTTTCAACACCTGTGCCTTGGTGAGATACCCAAACTTTAACCATTTTTCAAATATTTTATCTGCCCCTTCCCTTTTTGGAAACTCTGACTATGCGACTTTAGGCCACTGGAAGTTTTCCTATAGGCAATGGTGCTGTTTTTGTTTTTGTTTTTGTTTTTGTTTTCTTCTCTCCATTTCAGTTTGGATAGTTTCTACAGCTATATTTTCAAGTTCACGAATGTTTCTTTCTGTAATGTTCTTATCCATGCATGCAGTGAAAGGGCATTTTTCATTTCAGACATTGTAGTTTAAATATCTAAAAGTTCAATTTTGTGTTTTAAATATACTTCTTGTCTCTCATTTTTAAACATACGGGATATAATAATTGTTTTAATGTCTTTGTTAACCCTAACAACTGTGTCTATTCTGTGTTGGTTTTGTTGTATGCGTTTTTTTAGCCTCATCGTGAGACATATTTTCCATCTTCTTTGCATGCCGGATAATTTTGGGTTGGCTGCCAGACAATGTGATCTTTTTCTTTGTTGGGTGTAGTATATATTTTAAACTTTCTGTATGTGTACTTGTTCTTTTTTCCTGGGATGAAATTATATTACTTGGGGATGGTTTTACTTTGAGGAAGGAGAGGGACATGTTGTCCTTCTGCTACGATCTGTTACTAAGATCTACTAAAGCGTCCTCAGAGTTTCTGCCCGATCACACATGATGCAGGCTTAATAAATGTTTCTGAAGTGAATCATGAGGGAATTAAAGTGAAAAAGGACTGCAAAAATGTTATGTGCAGATCCTTCAGTTCACGAGTGTGATGATTGAGTATTCATACCGTAAGCATGAAATGTGCCTCTCTCAAACCTTGTTATGACATCGGCACATTACCCATATCTGACATTTAAAAAAAAGGAAAAAATATTACATTCAGATGTTGCCTGACTTCTATATTCTTTATCTCCTTTCATGTATGCTTAATTTTTATTTTTCATTAGATAGCCAAGCTTTTCCTACTTGAGAAGATACTCCCAAGTAACTCCACCTTCATACCCTTCTAGTGAAGTTGCTCTAGAGATGAGACTCTCTTCTCCCCCAGCTCCAAGTGAAAAAATCCTAAGAAGAGAATCTGATGAACTCAAAGTAGGTCATATGTCCACCATGTACCAAAAGAGAAGACATTGGGTTTTGTTTTGTTTTGTATTTGAGACAGGATCTCTATGTAATTCAGGCTAGTGTGGAACTCACTATGTAGCCCAGGCTGGCCTTGGATTTGCAGCAATCTTCCTGCCTCAGCCTCCTGAGTGCTGGGATTACAGATGTGTTGCACCATGTATGACAGACATTGTGTGTGTGTGTGTGTGTGTGTGTGTGTGTGTGTGTTATTAATGAAGCATTTTTCTTCTATGAAAATTGTCCATGTATAAAAATAGTGGAAAATTTAGACAAGTAGGTAAAAGGAATTAAAAATATTTTAACCATCCACAGTGATCCACTGTTAGCTTTTAGACCATTTCTTTCCTTTTCATAGATAATTTCTCTAGGAAAATGAGGAGGAGGAGCAGACATTTCATTTTCTATTGTTAAATGATTAAAATTGTTCTTTTGGAGAAAAGTTTGACGAAATTGGAAACCAATTAGAGCCTATAATTTGCCTTAAATACAAGAAGTTTAATTTTAGTTAAGCACTGGGGGAAAAAATGAAAGAGAAGAATGATTTCTTCTTCTCCTGCAGTTATGGAGAAATATGGTCTCTTGAAGAGAACTTGAAATTATTTTGTTCCCATCGCCTGGCTTGATTCCTGGTTAACACCTGTCTGCCTTCAGGGTAGGCGCTCTTGAACACTTGTATAAGTTAAAATTTACCTTCAGGGAATCTAAGGATCTGTATCACCAGCTACTGTGAGAATCTAAAAAGCTCTCATTTGGCACAGGTGTCACCACGCAGGTTTTTAAACAAACCCCTTTTTTGCTCTGGATGATCCATTCATGGATATTTATTAAATGTCCACTTCGGGCATCATAAAGGAGATATATGCATGATTCCCACCCCTACAACAGCAAACAACCATCTACCTGAGGGAGGCAGTAAGAGTGGCTCTATCAGCTTTGGTGTGAGGAGAAAGATCAAGATTTTAAAACTACAAATCCCAGTGTGATAAACATTCTATTCGGAAAAACTCATGTTTGTTTGCCCACCACCAAATCCTTCTCTGGTTCTGTCATTGAGGCTTAAAATACAATGGCATAATGTTCCTCCCAGCAGGGCCACTGGTAGGACGTCAGGGGTCCTCTTCCCTTGGTGAGACTTTACAAAATCCTCTTTTGACTGACCAATTAGGAGGAAGTACCCGCTCTGGTCCAAGTAATTAGAGAAGCTTTCCCTCTTCCACAGCTCTGGGCTGAGCAGAGGGGAAACTGGAATGGGCATACCACTGGCATCTCTGTGGCACAATCCACGCAAGAAACCTGTGTTTACTCTCACTCTTTTGTCCTTATGTTATCTATAAGAATCTATCCTCTTTCTGAGTCAGGCAAGTAAGAGAGGGTCTTACATATGTGTGACTGTGCTGTCTTGAGTGGCTTTTTTTTTTTTTAACTTCTTGGGTTCCCTAGATTCTGCAGCCTTAGTGCTATGCTTATTATTTCAAGAGATAGATATGTTTTCCCCACATATTATTAGCTAGATGGCAGAAGATCTGAGAGGCTTGTCATAAGAAGCCCTGGGCAGCTGGAGTCTTTTTTTGCCAATACCTGCATTTCAGGGCTATGAGCCTCGGGCACAGACAGGAGGGTGAGAGTACCTTTGAGCAAAGACACAATCCTCCGCTGACCCCTCTGGCAATACATCAGAGGTTCTTCAGTATAGCTCCAGGCCACAAACTGAGGTCAGCCAAGATTGAGGGGGAGCCTTTGCCTGTGCTTTGCTCAGCTTTTAAAAATACCTGCAATGCAGCGCAAGACAACTGGCTTCTGCTTAAGTGCTTTTGATGACTCCAAACTAGGCTTCATTGATATTCAGGCTGAGCCGTCCCCAGGAGTGCTTTGGGGGAGATCCCTCTCCTTTGCAAAACTTTCTTTTGAGGCAAAACTGTCTCAAGAGTCCCGCAAGGATATTCTCTTAATTGGCTCCAAACAAGTGGAAGTTAAACCAAGAACCTTCAGCCTTTTTTACAAGCCTTCTTATAAATTACCTGGGGTTTGTTGGCACCACCAAGTGTATTAGAGTTAGGATATTTAAAAGTAAATATTGTGTTGCAGCATTATCTTTGGTGAGAAAATAGTTGGATATCTACCCCTCTTTCAGGGCTGGTATCCAACAGCTATTTGGAAAGCCTGAGATTTGCTCTCTTTCATCTGTACTTGTTTGCTCTATTCAGCTTTCACTAAATAAATAACAACCTCACCAAATAAGCAGGATAATCTGGGCTCCTAGAAAAATAGGTTATTTGTTGCTGCTGTATTTGTCATAATAGGGAGCCAGAGGTCACCTTAAAATTTGTTCCTTGGTAGGGAGTGCCTGCCAAATAATACCATGCAGAGGATAGAAACAGTGACTTAAATGTACACACAGTAGCATGGGTGAACCTGAAACACCAGCACCCTAAGGGGAAAAGTAAGAAGCAGAGCTACATCCCCATCACTTTTTTTATTTTTTATTTTGGAACAGGGTCTTGCTACATTGCTAAATTGCTCGAGCGGGACTCAAACTTGAAATCCTCCGACCTCACCTCACGGAGTGCTGGGATTAAAGCCATGTGTCACCACGCCCAGTTTATGTCTGCAATTCAAAGTGTGTAAAGCTGTGCTATAAATAGCTCTGCTGCTTACTTTTTTGAGTTAGTTTTGCACTAGAAATCTTGAAATGCCTGAAATCTTACAGCCCATTCTAAAAGAATCTTGGTAAATAATCATAAAAAGACCAATGATTTCCGCATACACTTAGAAATTAAAAATAGACTATTAAAAGCATAGTCTAAGGAGTTGGGCATGATCCCAAAGCCTATAATCCCAAAACTCGGGGAGGCCGAGGCGAGAAGAGCCAGATCACAAGCCGGACCCCAGCAGAAGCAATTTAGCGACTTAGTGAGATCCCATCTCAGACTAAAAAATAATAATAACTAGGGGAGAAGCTCAGTGTGAAGGCCCTCCAGGTTCATCCTTAGAAGAAGAAGGAGAAGGAGAAGGAGAAGGAGAAGGAGAGAAGGAGGAGGAGGAGGAGGAGGAGGAGGAGAAGGAGAAGGAGGAGGAGAAGGAGA
>PVJX010007376.1:0-71452 GCA_004027295.1 Dolichotis patagonum | reverse complement strand
GGGACGAAGGGAAGTCAGAAGACAGGACAGAGGAAAAGGGGACGGAAGCCTAGAGCTCCTTTGGTTTCCTGCTCTTCATCGACGTGAGACTTGGACTCTTTTGAGCTTCGTTGTCTTTTACAGATGTACGTAGAAACTTGAACGTCTTACGTAATTAGGGAGCCTGGACGGTCCAGGACTCCAAAACCTGGGAGGTCCTAGCGATTGTGTGGAGTTGCAAAAATACCCAGAGGAAAATATTCACAAGCACTCATGCCTGGGGCTCTTTGTAGAAAACAGTAAGCCCCTGAGAAATAACGGTTTTGCTTTGTTTTTTGAGGCAGGGTCTCACTACTCAGTTCAGGCTGAGACCCAGGTTGGTCTCCACTCAAATGATCCTCCTGCCTCAGCCTCCCAGAGTGCTGGGATTGCAGGTGTGCACTTCCACGCTCGGCTTTGAGTTTTCAATAAAAATTACAACTGTGTGAGTTCACGGACCGCCCTAAGGGATGCAGGGCCAGCACACAAGAGAAGAGTCAGTAATTACGGGGAAATAGAGCAATCTAAAGAAACCATAAAATCAGTCTGCTTAGATTCGCTAAGTGAATTTTACAAGAATAATGAAGGAACACAGTCAATATTGAAAATGATGGAAATCTTTATATTGTATAGGTTTGATAATGTGTATACCAGTGCAGTGGTGTCATTTACAGCTGGTTACGTGGTACACACCAGGGACAGATTCTCACCATATCTTAAAGATGAAATATGCCCACCCATAGTGAGAAGGGGGCCCCATGCTACACCTGCCGAACCCACATATCTGGGGCTCAGACTCTGAGTTCCCTCTCAGTTCTGATAAGCAACAATCTTCTGAAAAATAAAGTCCAGCTTTTAGCAGGGCACTCAGAGACTCACCTGGGCCCCCTCCCATCTTCTTGCTATTTTTTTTTTCTTGAAATAGGATTCTGCTGCATAGCCCAGACGCATGCTGGCCTGGCAATCTTGATCCGCCTGCCTCAGCTTCCCTGCGCTGAGATTGTAGGCATGAATCCACGCGCTCCGCTATGCTGCCATTCTAGGCACAACCATTACACACGTGTGCAGAAGCTGCAATCACAGAAACCCCCTGTCCCTGCATTTCCGTAACTCAGTTGCTAGCCTGTAGCAGATGTTTTGTTTCAGGACCATCTGAAGCCTTGCGTATTGGTGCACACCTGGAACCTGGAACCCCACCCTGCTGGGAGGCTGAGACAGGAGGGTCATGAGTTCAAGCACAGCCTGGGCAATGTAGCCTTTTAGAGAGACCTCCCCTCAAAATTAAAACACTAAATAAATGGGAAGGGCTGGGAGATTGTCTCAGCACAAAGGCCCTGGATTCAACCCCCAATAACTCATGTACACACACACACACAGTCACTCTTGCAATATAAGCTGCTGGACTCCGACTCACCTCGTGCTTTGCATGGGCCATCCCACCTTCAGAAATCTCTCCTTGCTCTTCCAGTACACTTCCTTCCTCCTCTGTTCTCGGTTTAACCGCACCCACTCTGAACTCCCCACTCTCCACCGCCTTCTCGGCTGTCTTACTGCCCCCTGGTGCACCGACTTGTTTCCCTCTGAGGATTCGAGAGATGGCCTTGCTCTTAGTTAAACCGTCCCCCTCTCCCCCTCTTCTACTCCCTGTTCCTCCTTCCCTCCCTCCGCCAGTCCCACCTGCCCCAGCCTCTGGAACACAGGAGCAGTAATTATTGCCTCCTTAATCTACTGAGGCACCTGGAAGACCAGGGAACCGGGAAGGAATCGGTGGAGCTGATCTTGGGTCCTCCTGGACCAGTTAACAAGGCCAGGCGGAATCGGTGTCTAAGGCTAAAGAGAAACATTTGAATGCCCGTAGTTAAATCAAGGCCTTGCGACCCACATCTTATGGTTATAGGCTGCCTTTATAATTTATTTTGAAAATATTGTCACTTCCTGAGAAGTATTAGACAAGCAATCTTTTAACTAGTGTCTGTTGAGTTGTATTAAATACAGCTCTCAGAATAAGTGTGCAGTAGCTTTTCTTAATCTTGGAAACGGTAACTCCCTATGACATTCTCCCGTCATGTTCGTGTGATACTCACCTGAAACACCTCGTGTGTCTGTTTTAATGTGGGCACCTTCTCTCTTATCTTTGTGCTGAGGGTAACACGTTTTAAGCTAAGGACAGACTGGTGCTGACAGACCACAAGACGCACCCAGAATCCCAGGCGAGAACATTAACCAGGCAGAGTCGCTCTCCTTGTGTTCCTGGGAGTAGCAGTCCCCACCCCAGTGTGGGTACCTGCTCCACCCCTGGTTGTTTGTTTATTTGCTTGTCGGTTTGTTTTGAGTTTTGAGACAGGGTCTTGGTATACAGTTCAGGCTGGCCTTGAATTCACTATGTAACCCAGGCTGGCCTCAGACTCACAGCGATCCTCCTGCCTCAGGCTCCTGAGTGCCTGTCCTTGTCTTTCCCTGGCTGCGTCCTTTTTCCTAACTTCTTGCCCACACTTCCCGTTTTGAATAATGCAGCCTTGAGACTTGCTGTTGGCACCCGGCTGTGCGCCCCTCAGAGCACAGTTTCCGGCTCTGCAGCGCCCCCTGCTGTTGGAAAGCTTTCCGCAGGTCTTTTTCTTAATAACAGTAGAGTCACACTAGAGCTTAGCGGTGGATTTTGGAGGCTTCCATGGCTCCTTAGGAATTTGGTGGTGATTTCTCCTAAGGCTTCAGCGGAAGCCACAGGAAAGATTTTACTGCTAACTTGAGACTTGTGCTGTGCTGTTCGCATCAGCAGCATCTCACCAGGCCCAGGAAGCATGCGAGGTGTTAGACCTTACCAGAGTCACACAGGTCTCCCAGACAGATCTCAGGAAGCTGTGGAGTGCTTGGGTTGTGCCAGGCACTGTGACAAGCATGCCACACGTGCGGGCCCTTCCATCCTCTCAAGAGCTGTGCTCGAGTTGGAGACCACTGCTGGCCCTCCACAGAGAGGCGGCCACGAGGCCAGGCAGGCAGAGTGGTGGAGCACCAGGAGCCTGTGTGTTACCTTCTGCATTTAGTAGCAACAGCTGGCACACATCTGGTGCCAGAGGAGCCTGGTTTTTAGGTGTGAGCTAGCAGACTGGGGTGTAGCTCCGTGGAAGAGCTTGGGCTCGGCAACCAGAACCCCAGGTGGGATCCTCAGTACTGTCCTCAGCCCCCAAAAGATATGACTTAGCAATTTGCAGATTCTTTTCATAAACAAAGAACATGTTGTCTACCCTGAAGCGCCTTGAACTGCCCAGAGTTTGCACTGTGCTCTGCAGTCCTGGGCGGTGGTTTGAATGATTACTGTCCTTTAATTTGCAGGCCCAAGAAGCTGATATTAAAGGCTTTCAAACAATATTGGTTCGTCTTTAAAGACACATCAATAGCTTATTTTAAAAATAAGGAACTTGAACAAGGAGAACCAATAGAAAAACTCAACCTCAAAGGTAAGAGCAGCCTGTGGCTTCTCCCTGGGGCTTCTCAGGACTCAGCCGGCAGCCCAGGGTCCTGCCACATGGGCAAGGGCTGCCTCGGGAGCCCGCGGACCCCCACTTTCAGTGGCAGCTCCCCTCCCCTTGGGGTGCGGGCCCCAGAAGTGGCACAGAGAATGCTTTGTTCATTCTGCCCTCCTTTCCTTCCCAGTGTGTCTGGAGTCCAGGAAGGGGGGCACTTTGTGTTCGGAAGAGTAGCACATGGGGCACTGTAAAATCTTGAGCTTTCTGAGTGCAAGAACGGCTGTGTCTGGGCTGAGGTGTGGCTCAGAGGTAGAGCGGGTCCTTAGTGTACGTGAGGTTCCATCCCCAGCACCCTGAAGAAGAAACAAGAGCCAAGAACGTTTAGTATCTTGCTAGCGCCTGTTTTGATTTCTGAAAGCAACTGTGAGTGCCCTGCATGCGGGAGGGACCCTCTGTCTGCTGAAACATTTACCCAACGTGTCACCTTATCACTGTGGCCATCGGAGGATGACCTCTGCTTTGACCTCTTCTAAAGTTCAGAATTCTTCCCAAAAGTTAGGATAGCCAATATCATCCCGAAAAATCAATTCAGTGGGTTTTTTTATATAAGAAAATCATGTTTCTTTATCCATGGTACTTGTTTCTAAGTCTTACTTAGTTTTTCTTTAATGTTAGTGCTTCTTCCTCCATTTTTCAGAAGAGAACCAAATTAGAGGGGCTTATATCTTTGTTACAGTGTTTGTTCTGGGCCGGGGATCTAGCTCAGAGGCAAAAGCACCTACCTGGCAAGTGCAAGGTCCTGAGTTCAATTCCCAGTACCAAAGGAAAAAAAGTCTTATTTTAGATGTGTCCCGGATAGTCACAGAACAGAGTCCTCAGAACCATTTTGCCTTCTGCCCTTCAGGCTGTGAAATTGTACCAGATGTGAATGTAGCAGGGAGAAAATTTGGAATCAAGTTACTAATCCCTATCGCGGATGGCATGAATGAAGTGTACCTGAGATGTGACAATGTAAGTAAAGTTAAAAACCTTCAGGCGCTTTGCCTTTATTAAGCCCTTTTTTTTTTTTTTGGCCTTTATTAAGCTTAAGAGCAAGCATAAACCCATTCTTTTTTGTTGTTGTTTGTTTGTTTTGTGAGACAGGCTCTCGATAGGTAGTCCAGGCTGGCCTTGAAGTTACCATATAGCCCAGACTGGACTCAGATTCAATGCGATCCTTTTGCCTCAGCCTCCCAAGTGCTGGGATTACAGGTGTGCACCACCTTGCTAAGAATAAACCCATTCAAAGTTGAAATTACTGTTAAGTCAAAAATGTGTTGAATACAGCTCACCTTCAAACAAGCCTGCTTAACCTGCCTTAATTAAGCATGCTCGTCACACTTATATTAACCTGGAGTTGGGAAAAATCATCTAACAAAGTCTATTTTATAATAAAGCATCAAAGATCTTTATAGTTGATTGAACACCGTACTCCAAGTGACACACATAGTGGTTATATATGGGTATACTTTTACACCGTAATAGTTTATTTAAAAATCAAAAGTTAAACAGTGGTAAACCAAGGGTCATGGGTATGGTGTTTTCTCAAACTTGGACACTGTTGTGACAGTCAGCTACTACTGTGTAACAAACAGTAACAGTGTGATAAATTCACAAATACATTGGACAGAAGCTCCTTTCTGAAAGATCTGCAGGTTGCCTGGGGCTCTGCTGTTCCACACTGGTGTCAGTTGGTCAGATATGCTTTGAGCCACAGAACCAATCTCCTTGCCACAGGTTGAGCTAATTTTCTTTCTTCTGGGCCTCAGGCTGCCTGCAGGAAGCTCTCGTCATAGTGATAGAAGTGTGAGAGGGCACCTGGCCACAGGCATGGGCCTCCCGAAAGTTAGGCTTGACCTTCACTTGCACACCATTGGTCAGAACAAATCATGAGTTGGGTAGAACTGAAGGGACAGAAATTATACTCTGACTCAGGGACTTCCGGCTGCAAAATTACACGGCACAATGTGGATACCAGGACACTAAAGACTGATGCCCCGAATTCAGTGTGCCATCACCTGCTGCTTTGAGGAATTCTTCTGTTCAGCTGCTGGCCACTGTGCCTGTTCCCTCTCTGAAGTCAGAAACAAGTACAGGTAGCTGGGTGTCATGGTGCACACCTATAACCCCAGGATTCTGGGAGGCTGAGGCAGGAAGATCACAAGGTCCAGCCCAGTCTAGGCAACTGAGTGACTTAATGCAACCCTGTCTCAAAATAAGGAAGGGCTGGTATTGTAACCCCGTGAAAAAGTCCTGTGTTTCAACCCTCAGTACTGAGGATAGACCAGGGTACATATAATTGTCATAGAGATCAGGCAAGTATGAAAATAGAAACGCGCTGTAGAAAGGTGTCTGGTAGTCTGGAGTTTCAGCTGTGTTCCTTCATGTCCTTGATCATCTGGACGTGCAAAGTTTCCTATACAGAATGGATCAAAGCTGGTTTCTAATCCTTTAACCCCATAGCGTCTAGGAGTACGATACAGCCCTCAAAGCTGTTACCGGGTGTCCCAGTCCAGTTAGCAGCCGCTGAGACCATGTGCCGCTCCCACTGTTCCTTGCTTGCAAGGCGACTTTGTGTTCTGGAGCCCCAGCCCTGCTGTGCTTGGGACCAGGTGGCTTTGTGCTCAAACTTCTACTTCTCAGCCCTCTGGCCTTCTTTGCAGGAGCATCAGTATGCCCGGTGGATGGCTGCCTGCATCTTGGCGTCCAAGGGCAAAACCATGGCAGACAGCTCCTACCAGCCCGAGGTCCTCAACATTCTCTCGTTTCTGAGGATGAAGAACCGGAACTCGTCGTCTGAGGTGGCTTCCAGTCTCGAAAGCATGGACATGAACCCAGAGTGTTTTGTGTCCCCTCGGTGTGCGAAAAAGCACAAGTCTAAACAGGTACTGCTGTCCGCTGGGGCCATAGTTTGCATAAATTCTTTATGTTCTGAAATAAAAGGAAGATTCCATTGGATTCAAGCCATTGTCATGAAAATCTGAGGGTGCATTGTGCATCAGGTGACACCATAGAACACGGTTACTGTCCTTAGAGATGCTGCCTGGACATGCTGATGGTCCCAGCTTCACTATGGGCTTAATTATGAATCAGATGGCCAGGTGTGGTAGCACACAGCTGAAATGCCAGCACTCAGGAAGCTGAAGCAGGAGAATCACTGTGAATTCGAGGCCAGGCTGGGCTACCTAGTGACTACGAGGCCAGCATAAACTACACTGTGAGACCCTGTCTCAAAAAAAAAATTAATAAAAATTGTAATGCCTACAAATTAAAATTAAACCTAAAATGGGTTAAATGTTGGGAAGATGATTTTATTCAAGTAGAACCTCTGTTCCTGAGCCTTTCACAGACCTGAGAAAGAGACCAGAACTCTTTCCTCTGCGTGCGTGTTCAGAGCCTGTGCACTGGCTCACCTTGTTTCTTCTTCTCCCCAGTGACTTTTCGTGTGTTCTAGAAAAAGAGAGAAGGAGAAGGGAGTGACTGGATGAGAGAATGCGCTGTCTTAGAGAACTGCAGTCGTGCTGCAGTTACCGTTCTCACTGGGGACCTGGGGCTAAGGGGATGGGCACAAAGTGTCGTGAACGCTGAGGAGAGCTTGCTGTCTCCTGTTCCCCCTCAGCTGGCAGCCCGGATCCTGGAAGCCCACCAGAACGTGGCCCAGATGTCCCTTATTGAAGCCAAGCTGCGCTTCATTCAGGCCTGGCAGTCCCTACCGGAGTTTGGCCTCACCTACTACCTCGTCAGGTGACCGCGACCTTCCCTCGCCTCTCCCGGCTTCCCGGAAGCCCCATCTCTTCTCCATCCAGACTGCAGAACTCTTCTTCTTCTTTTAGAATACTGCGCTTTCACTCCAGGCTGCTCCTAAAATCTCCCAGGCCTGCCGTTCCAGTGCCAGCACCTGAACAGCTCGGGGTGCAGGGAGAAGTGTTCAGATCCCCAAAAGAGATTTTAATCCTTTAGCACAACTCCAGAAAGCCAGCAGAGAACATCAGCTACTGATTCAGGAACCCTCTGGCTTTCATTTGTGTCAGCTGCGTGTGTCCCTTGCATCTCACAGTGTGTTCCCAACCAGCCCTAGGACGGCCACCCAGCCTCTGTCCAGCGCACTCCGATGCTGTCCATTGGTGGCCCATCCATTGACGTGAAGCGACTTACACAGAAGTACAGTTCGCATTGTTTTCTTGCCTCTCTGCCAAAGATCACTTCCTCTAACCTCTGCTAACAGGAGTGTTCATTCAGACTTTTCCATTCACTAAAGTGCATCACTCAACTTCTGTCCTCAGGGTTTGTCCCAAACAAGCAACTCTTTCTGCTTTGTTTACCCCAGGAAAAGAGCAAGACAGGACGGCGTTGTGCTGGACACCCACCCACAAATGCTCGTGCGCACGTGCACAAGTATAGCACACGCTTACCTGTAACTCCTTTTTGTTGGTTGGTTGGTTGGTTGGTTGGTTGGTTGGTTTTTTTGAGACAGGGTCTCCCTGTGTATTCCAGGCTGGCCTTGAACTCACTATGTAGCCCAGTCTGGCCTTGAATTCCTGGTGATGCTCCTGCCTCAGCTTCTCAAGTGCTAGGATTGCAGGCGAGCACCACCACACCCAGTTCTCCCTAATTCTGAAACCAGTCCCCAGTAGTGCAAAGAACATGGACACTTGAGCCAACAGGCCAGGGATCCAGTCCCTTCTCTGCCTCTGCTAGTGCCATGGCCCTGAGCATGTCTACTCAACTTTCCCAGCCTGGGCGTCTATACTCGCTCAGCAGGCATCTGCCCCTGCTGAGAACCCAGAGACAGAGCAGGTCCTGGCCAGCAGTGAACCTAAGTGTGATGAGTTGCTGCTTTACTCTCCCACCCCTTCATCATCTTTTGGAGTGTTTATTTCATTTATTCATAACCCTCCCCCTAACCTTCAGTCAGGAGCCTTTTTTCTGTGCAGCCCACTGTGCACCCCATGCCTAGGAGGGTGGCTGGTCCACAGAGCTGGGCTAAGTTTGAATGGGTTGATTTGACTCTGCCTGGCTTCACTTTCCTCTGAGGTCGGTTTCACTCCATGAGTATCTCTGCGGTCACCTCATTTGCCTGTGTTCTTCGTAATCTCTTTACCGCAGTAAAAAGTCTTCCTGCTGGAAGTTGGTCCGTCCTGCCTGTCCTTCCTTCTGAAATAATTTAGAGATGTCGACCACTCTTTAAGAAGTTGCATGTGAATGGACAGTTGCTTCTCTGAATCAGTATTATCTTTTTCAGATTTAAAGGAATCAAGAAAGATGACATTCTGGGAGTCTCGTACAATAGGTTGATCAGAATCGATGCAGTCACTGGAATTCCAATTACAACGTGGAGATTCACCAATATGAAGCAGTGGAATGTCAACTGGGAAATCCGGCAGGTACAGGATCATTTCTGGCACTCAGTGTCTGGTTTGATTTTGTTTCCGCAGTGCTAAGATGGGACCTTAGTGGACCAAGCAGGACCTTGCACACCCCAGGCAGGTGCTTGGTCACTGCACTGCACTTCCAGACCAGTGTATTTAGGGCTGTGCCTGTAATTGTGTGTCCCCCCAGAACTGCAGATTACTCTGCAGTAGATCCTACTAAGTCTCTGAATTGCTCAGGATGGGCTCAAACATGCAGTCCTCCTGCCTCAGCCTCCTAGAATACTGGGATTACACCAGGTGCTACCACACCTGGCTCACAGTTTTTTTAAGGACTCTGGATTCCTCTCGGCAGAATCTGGGGATGTGTAGAATAAAGGTCAGAGATCGTATGTCCCCTAATGCAGCAGCTCTACAACTGCGATACATTTTAAGATTTCCTGGACCAGGCCCAAGCTCAGTTATCTCCAGTGGGGCTGGGCATTGTTGTTTTGAGAATCCCATGGTGATTCAGTGGGAATGAGAATCACTGATATTTCTTGCTTAGCGTTTATGACTTTCACCTTGGAAGGGGCAGTTGCTAAAGGAGATTTCAGGCAGGCCTTTTCTTCTCCATTAAAGTGTGCAAACTCCCTGTCCTCCACAAAGGAGGGCTTGAGACATTCCTGTTTATAAACAGCCAGATGGACAAAGAAAAAATAGGTGTGATTTAAAAAAACAGAATATTTGTTAAATTATTGCAGTAAAAGACATTGCCTTGCACCCCCTCGAAAACTCCTCAGTTTGAACACACTTATCCATTGTCCTTGCACCTTTCAAAGCAGCTCCCCAAGCCCTCTTTTGTGAGTCTCTTCAGCTGTGCTATTGTGGCTGCCTTGATACCCTGAATCAATTCAAAACGTTTCCCTTTCAAAAGTCATTCTAACTTTTGGCAAGAGCTAGACGTCACAAGTGCCAGACCGGATAAGTAAGGTGAATGAGGGCCTACTGTAGTGTTTTGATTGGACAGAAATTGCCATACTGGTTTGATCAATGGGGTGTGATAAAAATTACAGTGAATGTTTAAATTTTTAAAATGTATTATAATAAAAAATACACTGCCATTAACCACCCCAATATACTCAAAATACTTCCCCCTAACTTTGAGCACACCTATGTTACATCCTTTTGACAAATGTCTATATGGTGGGGTGTGGTACCACACCATGTGATCCCAGCACGCGGGAGGCTGAGGCAGGAGGCTCACTGCAAGTTCGAGTCCAGCCTGGGCAACAACGTGAGTTCAAGGCCAGCTGAACTGCATAGTGAAAACTTGTCTCAAAAAAAAAAAGGACAATATGTCTTTAGCTGTGATACTTTATTTACTTAAACATTCACCAAGCCGAGTGTGGTGGCACACAACTGCACACCTGTAATCCCAGCACTTGGAAGGCTGAGGCAGGAAGATTGTTACGAATTCAAGACCAGCCTGGGTTACAAAGTGAGCTAAGGCCAGCCTGAACGGCATAGTGAGACCTTCTCTAAAAGACACACCTCGGAAAAAAAAAAAAAAGTCCACCATGTTTTTCTGTCACCCTTTCACATGTTGCTGGGAATATTTTACCAGACGCGAGTCCAAGTTGACGCCACAAGAGGGCGCAAAGAGCAGAGACCTGGTCTCGGTCCGCGAGGGTGCAATGGTTTGCCCTGTGGTCGGGATACGCATGTCCCAGCCATCTCAGCCACTTCACCCCCAGGGCCAGCACCAGCAAAGCAGCCGTTGCTCGCCCTTCTCTGTCTGCCTTAAAGCCTCCCCGCTCCCTCTGCTTCCAGGTGGCGATCGAGTTTGACCAGAACGTGTCCATCGCGTTCACCTGCCAGAGCGCCGACTGCAAGGTGGTACACGAGTACATCGGCGGCTACATCTTCCTGTCCACCCGCTCCAAGGACCAGAATGAGACGCTCGACGAGGACCTGTTTCACAAACTGACGGGCGGGCAGGACTAACGCAGAGCAGGCCTGCCTGGCCTAGGTGGACAGCCTCGACCTCCCTGGAAAAGAGGGATCCGTGGAGCCGTGGACCTGCCCGGTGTGTGCTTGGACCAGTGGGCACCAGGTCCACCCCTGAGCCCCCAGGTCCCCGCCTCACTGCAGTTCGCCCAGTCCTGGCCACGGCAGGCAGCCCCGCGCAGCGGGTGCGTGAGGAGAGGGGGCGCTGTGGGGTCTCCGAGGCCCGGTGTACATCGGCAGCTCCATCTGGCGTTCACTGGAAGCTGACCTGTGTTCGTCCTCCCCACTGCTCGGTCAGTGTCAAAGAAGGTGAAAGTCCCGTGTAGTAAGCATAAAGCCCAAGCCACAAACCGGCAGGTTTTCCCTCCGGCCTCTGCGCCACACTTGGTCCCTGGAGATCTAGGCAGCGAGGGGCAGGCCAGGTTATTGGTACCAGCTGGCACCAGAGGTCAGAGCAGTGACCTCACGCTTCTGTTACAGTGACATCTGCCCAGGTGACCTTTGACCCATCTGGTCTTAGCCTTGGCTCCTCACCTGCTATTGCTGTCACCCGGAGCCCCCCTTCCAGCCCTGGAGATCCCAGGGACACATGAAAGTCCTCGAAGGCATGGGTGACAGACAGCAGGGTGCCAGGAAACCCATTCTTCAACCCGACTCCACATCTCAGCTGCTTCCGCTCTCCACTGGGGCTCAGAAAGTCAGGTGCTGTTCACTGTTCATAAAACCCATCTCCCAGCCGTGGCCAGGGGGTCCAGGGAGGGGTGTGCCCAGCCAGCTGGGGAGCCAGCGGACCTCTCCTTGGAGACTGTCAAGCTCACAGTCTGCGAGGTGGGGAAGGACTTCTGGGACCCCGTGTCCTCCTGGCCTTGTCCCTCAAGGCCTCTGGCCTTTATGAAACACGAGCAAGGGCCAGACCTTTTCCTCCTCTGCCTCTGCTGTTACCGACCTGAAGTCTTTAGCATGAGCCAGTTGGCAACCACCGAGGCGTCACTTGCTGCTTCAGTTTGTTAGTGGTGGGGAGCGTGAGTGAGTATGAAGAAGGCGAAAAGCAATACCAGAAGTAAAGGGAAATAGCTCACATTTTACTTCTTCATGAGACATTCCGCTGCCACCCAAAGAATCCGAGTTGAAAGGATAAGCCCAGAGCTCCAAGTCCATTTCCGGTTCTCTTCCATTGCACCCTTTGGGGGCTGTGCCGAGGTCCCAATGCCCACTGGTCCCAGCTGTCATCTTACTTTCCATGAAACCACCGAAAATGCAGAATCTTAGCAAGTCTGGGAGCCACGTAGACTCAGCCCTCCGGGCACCCCCCACCAACCCCTAGCTGGAAGCTGCCCTCCGGGAATTCTCTGCTTAGACAGGGCTGCTCCAGAGGCCCCAGGCACTAGCTCAGTTTCTGAGGTCTGGCTCCAAGCTCAGACACAGAAAATCTGGTTCCCTTCAGATAGAACCCCAAGCTCTATTAGTCCGAACCTAGACAGGTCTTTTAGATCATAATGGACCCCCCATAAAATGGTGTATCTTGCCAGGCATGGTGGTGCATGCTTGTAATCCCAACACTCAGGAGGCTGAGGCAGAAGGATCGTTGTGAGTTCGAGACCAACTTGGACTACAAAGTGAGCTCAAGGCCAGTCTGAACTGCATAGTGAGACCCTGTCTCAAAAAGCCAAAAAACCAAAAAAATGATGCATCTTGATCCCACGCCCCGTGTCTGCCGCCTAGGAGTGCCACACCTGCTATTACACGGCTGGGGAGTCCACCTCCCTGCCTTGGCTTGTGACGGGCTCACATCGCCAGGAAAGTGCTGCCTGGAAGTGGCTGGTTTTTACCCAAGCTTTCTGTTGGTTTCCACTTTCAGGAAAGCGTTTCTTCTGTAATTATGCAGAAACATCCCCAAGGAATGAGTAAGTAGGGCAAGATGACCTTAGACGCTGTGGGGAGTCCGCTCCAAAGACTGTGTTTCCTCCTCCACAGGTACAAAAGGTCACCTTACTTCCTGTGATGACATTTAAGTTAATGTGTGCCTTTCGATACCATTTGCTACTCCAAATGCTGCGATCTGCATTTTTTTTTACTATTTTGTACGACTTTTTAAAAAGTAAAAGGTGTCTATGGATGTGAATGGGGTCCAGTTGTGCCATGTCGAACCTGCTGTCTCTTTAAAGGTGAATGATTTCTGCTAGGACTGCTCCAGGCCATCCCAGCTCCTGGCTCAGCCTCTCCAGTGATGTGGAGGTGACTGATCTCGGGAGTCCCCAGCGTGACTTAGATGGAGCCTCCCTCGGCCTCCCAAACTGGTGGCCGAATGTTGCAGGCGTGTCTTTGTTCTGGAGACGGGCGGCCCCTGTGGGTCATGATGAGGCACTGTCCCTCCTACCATCCTCATGGCAGTCGATGGGGGTAAGAACGCTCTCTGCCTCTTTACGGAGGCCCAGAAGGTGCATAACTCACAACCCATCACAGGAGCCAGGCTCCAGAGCCAGGCGCATCTCAACCCAGCAGACCCCAGTCTTCCTCTTCCAGGGCTGCACATACCCCACGCCTACCTGGATGTGATGTCCCCCAACTCTGTCTCCACAGCAGGCCCTGACAAGCAGGACGGCCAGAGGTTAGCTGGAAGAGAAGAGGGGACCAGAAAGTCCAGGAATCACAGGAATAAGAGGCTTGAATATTTTTTTATTAGTACGTTTGTAGTACATGTTTGCATTCCTTGTCGCAAAGTATTTTTGTTGTTGTTGTGTGGGGTTTGTTGTTTTCTTTTGTTTTGCCTTTTTGACACCGTTCAGGCTGACCCTGAACGCACCTCATAGCCCAGGCTGGCCTCAAACTCAGCAATCCTCCTGCTTTAGCCTCCCGAGTGCTGGGAATACAGGCACGCGCCTTCATGCTCAGCATGTTTTATTTTTGATTCTGGGAGAGTCCCAAGGTCAGAAAATGAAATGAGTCTTTCATCTGAACACTGATCTTTTAGCCAGGGGCATCGTAAAGCAAAGTATCTCACAATATTTATTTCCTGAAATCGCTTAAAAGGTTCTTACAGGATTTCTTTCCCACTTCTACATCAGGACCTCTGTTGCTTTGCATGATTTTCTCACACAAACCTGACCTTCTGGCCTCCTCCCTTCCCCCACACCACCCAGATCTCCAGGGCGGTGGGGGTGGGGACCTGTGCCCTGCAGCGAGGTCGGCCCTTGGCTCTTGCTTTGCCCTTGGACATCCCCGAAGCGGTGTGGGGAGACCGAATGCTACCAAAGGAAGGAGAGCGACCCACGGGTCCTGTGCTCTGTCCCCAGCTATGCTGTGCTGGCCCTGCTCTCCTGGGGGTGGTAACTTCTTTCTTACCCCTGAAGGAGGCGTCCTAAGAAACTAAGCCTTCCCGGGGCCCAGAGTACCGTGGAAGCCAGGCCGGATGCCACTCGATCCGACGGCGTAGAAAAGCCTCGGGTCTCCCGGCCCTGGCCACATTGCCTGTAGAGCGAGAAAGGGCGCCGTGGCTTGGCCCCAGGGAACTCTCGCGAGAATCTAACTCCCAGGGTGAGGGACCGTGGTGGGCAGGGCCTGGCTGCATCTAAGCCACGACAGCTTCACCTACGTGGAGCAATCAGCATAGCCCACAAGAGCTGGTCGCTACCCAAGAGCGGCTTGGCCTAAGGCACTTGGCCCTTGGCCGCCCTCTCCGCCCACGCACAGAGCAGCACAGATCTGGGAAACGTGTGCTTTTGAACCTCTAAAGCCTGAGCCACGATGACCCTCCCTGTAGAATCCATCTCAGGTCACCGGTGGTGACCACAGGGGCTGGACTAAGACTCAGAAGAGACTCCTGGGAGACGCATGAGCCAAGCGTGCCACAGAGGTCTCTCCGTAGATTCTGGGAGGCTCCTGACTGGAAGATACCCTTTCAGTGAGGCAAATTCACCTCCTTCCTCTGCCTCACTGCGCGACCCTGAGAAAGTCCCCCAGTCCCTTGTTGCCTCTGCCCCTTTTCGTGGTCCGGGGAGAGCCCCTGGCTATTCCTCAGCTCCTGGAACAGAACACCTTCTCCTCCACTGAGAAGTGCAGGCTTCGGCTGCTCCTGAGTTCCCTGGCTGCAAAAGTAGGGAACAGGCAGAGCCCTTCGCCAGGACAGCAGAGGACCTCGAGGGCATTAGGGCCCAAAACCCCAAATGGTGTCCTGAAATGCAAGAGAAATTGCTAATAAAGGTGACTTTGGTGATGGGGTAGGCAAAAGTCCCTGTGGCACAAGGAAGCTCACTGGTGTGACCCTGGCCATGAGGACACAGCAAGGACAGCTGCCCAGGCAGCAGTGGGGGTGGGGGTGCATTTGGGGACCAGGGAGGTGGACATCTGACCTGGATCTCTGTGCTGCCGCTTAACCTCCTGAAATGTTCTCAAAGAACCAAGATTGGCAGCCAGGTCAGGTGCCCATGGGACCCAGTGTTATCTTAAAAGAGAAGAAATTACAGTCCGAGTGCGGCACGTGGCCCAGGCTTTGGAGGCGCAAGCTGGAGGCGTTACACGCATCCCACTTGAAGTTCACAACAGAAGCGTCCCCACTGGCACTGAGGGTCTGGCACTAGGCACTAAACCGTATGGCTGCAGCTCGGTAGTCAGAGTGTGGTCCGGGCCACAGCACTTGTCTGAAACGCAGGATCAGGACCAGAGGGTGCAGGCAAGGCGCCCAGGGCACCATGGAAGAGCCCTTCACTGGTGGGGCTGTGCAGATGTCAGCACAACCTCACCCTCTGGGGCAGGCCCCTGGTTACGTAAATTAAAGTTCAAAGTAGGTTAACAGACCTTTTTTTGTTTGTTTTTTGGTTTGTTTTGTTTTCGTTTTTGTGTTGTCTTTTTGAGACAAGATTTCAATTGTTATACAGTTCATACTGGCCTTGAACTCACTTTGTAGCCCAGGCTGACCTCGAATTCACAGCAATCCTCCTGCCTCAGCCTCCCAAGTGCTAGGATTACAGGTTTGTGCCACCATGCCCAACAGGTTGACAGTCTTGACCAGTCAGATGTGTCCTGGTAAGAGAAACTAGGAGGCTAAAAGGCTGTGCACGCCTAAGTGCCAGCCACTGTGCCAGTGCGTGCCATCGGCTCTCACTCCCCAGAGAGCAGTCTCAGTGTACGGCAAACACTCAGGACCAGAGGCAGAGGACAGCCCACATACGAAGGGTGATCATTGTGCTTGCCGTGAGTTCTCCCACTGGACCTCTGGGTGAGGGTGCCCTGCCCACCCCATGGCACAAGTTAGAAGTGTGTGGTGCTGCACTGGTGCCAGGCAGCCCTCTGTGGTCCGGGCAGCACTGGTGTCCGTTCCTACAGTGCGAAGACCCCACCACGGCCAGATGCTACGGACCCTCTCTCCAGAAGAACTGGGCTCTCCAGTCGTGACCCACCATCCAGGAGGACATCTGTTTGCAGTGTGGGTCAGAGGTGGAGTCAAAGAGGCAGGAAAGAGTTCTGCCCTTCTCCCAGCAGAAAGAACACTGAACCCTGACCAGAGAGACCCCGGGCTGCTCCCACCCCACCACTGGTCGGCCTGACTCGCCGTTGCGTCAGACTACTGCTGCCAATCCCCACCAGACGACCTTCCTGGGGCCCGAGTGCCATCTTCAGAGGCCAAGGGAAATGTCTGAGCCCCGACCTTGTCCTCCCTTCGTAAGTGACTCCTTGCACTTTGCCAGGATTGAGTAATTGGTTCCAAGCAACGTTCCCACTGGGGTAGGGGACACAGACAGCAATGTGTTTGGGGGTAGAAAAGGCACTTGGGCCAGTTTGGTCAGCGCTGGGACCGCAGGGATCTGTGGAGCCTGCCCAAGCCTAGCATCACATGTTTAAGAAAACTGCCTGGCTTAATATAGCGCAGAACTTCCTAAAACTTAGGGGCCACAGTGTTCAATCAGTATTCAACAAATCAGTACACAGCATATATAATACAATGTCTGAATGCAGTTCCTACATAATACACCGGGAACCCGCACACTTCCATCTTCCTGCTCCCCATGTCCAGCTGCAACACGCAATGTCATTTTAATGCCATCTCATGACACAACAAGGCTGCTGTGGCTCCAGGTGTTACGTCACATTGCTTCAGTGAGCCACAAGGGAGGCTGAAATACTTGGTCTTTATTCAAAGTAGCCACAGACCTGATCAGAAATCAAGGCTGTTTTAGGATAAAGTGAGAATAGATACTGAAAGACAAGGCGCTATGCTAGCTGCTAAGGCGATGACCGTATTTTGAACACAGCTTTGAAATTAGCAAGACTATCTGAGCAAATGATTCTATAATGCTGCAGAATGAGCTTCATTCACAACACATTTTCTTCGACGGGCATCTGAGGACGAAAGGAGGGAATCATCTATTTTGTCATAGTCGGGGGCAGCTCAGGAAAATTTCCCAGGGAAGGGGACACTTAGACTTGGGCTCGAAGGGCGACCAAGGACTTACCGAGGGGAAAGGGGAACGGGTGTGGTCAAGGCTGGGGGAGGGGTCGGCAGCAGAGAGGGAAGACACGCCCTTCGCCCCTCCGTGATGGGGTCAGAGCGATGCCTGGCAGTGATGGAGCACGAAGGTAGGGACCAAGCTAGGACTCCCCACCCCCCAGGGGCTGTCACTCGGCCAGCAAGAGGAGCAGGAGACAGATCTGACAGCAGACCATCCGCTTGGTCTACACTCGCCATGACGGTCTACAAAGCTTTCTTTGTAACTAAGGGCATCCACATAACCCGGTTGTGAGCAGTGAGATATCAGGGGAAGTGTGCTGTGGAGAACTCTGAAATACTTTGCAGTCATGGTAAAGGGGAGACACTGCTAATCTCACCTTCACCCTTCCTGAGTTTTCCTGCCCTGAGTGTGGATGTGATGGCTGGAGGTGCTGCAGTCATCCTGCAACCAGAAGGCAACAAGCCATAAAGGGCACACACTAAGCCAGGTGTGATGGCACGCCTGTAATCCCAGTGCTCAGGAGGCTGAGGCAGGAGGATGGCTGCAAGTTCAAGAGCAGCCTGGGCTACAAAGTGAGTTCAAGGCCAGCCCCAACTGCATAGTGAGGCCCTGTCTTGCAAAACGAAAACACAAAAAGGAAAAGGAATGAACATATTGAATATATGATTAGGTGCATTCCTGTAATGTCTTCTTAAGTGCAATAAACAGTGAAGAAGTGAATCCATGGCACAGTGAAACAGAGGCTCCTGTCTGAGCCTGTGATTTCCAGCTTGGCCAGCCAGGTGGATGGAAAACCGATAAATAGATAAGTAAGTGCAAAGGGTATCAGAGGAAGAAGGTGGCTGGCCCCTACGTTTTGCTGGGTGCAGCATTCTGGACACCCCTGCAGGGAATCCTCCGCAGACCTCACTTACCCCCTGTTCCCCCGGAGCCCTGCTGCGGGCGAGACGTCATTACTCGCAGGATGCTTGGGTCTATCCATGACTAACGAGGTGCACTGTGAGACTGGGATAAAGTACGTCAGTGAACGATTTGATAAATAAAACCCCTGATGAATGACGGAATGTAAACCACAAATCCCTCCTGACGGCAGTTGCAGATCAGGAATTGCAAACAGGTTTTCAATGCTGGAAGCCTCGGTGTGCAAAAAGACATCACCGTCAGTCTTTCAGTAACGTCACTGCAGTTGAGCTCTTCCTAGAAAATTCTTTTCTAATCACTCACCAGAGTTGATGAGTCAAACACCCTCTCTAGTAGAGCAAGCAGGAATTTTCCATGCTCTCAATCGTTCTAAGAAAAGCGGTGATCTCAGAACACTAATCTTGGATTCTTTCTCAGATTTAGTTTGTTAAATTAATGCTAATTCCTGCACAGTAAAATGAAAATCACAGCGTGTGACTCGTACCTATAAGGAGGGCGTTCAACCAAAGCTGGTCAGCAGCTCTTACACCTCACAGATTCCATAAATATTTAGTATAATTCATAATTAGCAAAAAAGTTACAGTACTCCAAAGACATTGTTGGGGGCCAATAATCACGTATGGCAGGCAAGGTGGTGCACGCCTGTAAGCCCAGCACTTGGAGGCTGAGACAGGAGGATCACTACAAATTCAAGGCCAGGCTGGACTGCATAGTGAGACCCTGTTTCAAAAAGTAAGGCAAATAAATCATATATTTATAAGCTATATTATTTTTGTAGTGACAGATAATAACAGATTGTCATCAGTATAGCATCTGCTTCCGAAAATCCCCTGTGGCTCCAGCTCTTTGCAATCTCTATGTCCGGCTTTCTTTTCCTCTCTGTGCTCTCAAATCCCCCATCAGTCGATCAGCTCAGCTGCATGAAGTTATCAGAGATGGCGGCCTTGCCCTTGCACTCTGCAGCTGCCCTCACACAGTCCGTCCTGCCTCCTGTCCCTGTGAGAAATAACCAGACTGCCACGTGTTGTTCCCTTGAGACGGCCAAAGAGCTGGATTTCTGTCCTCCGTCTCTTTTGCTTCCTGGTGCATTTCTGCACAGCCCACCAAGAGGTTCTGTTCCTAAGAGAGTCTCAGTCAGGGCTGCAAATCCTTTAACAGGCCTCCATAAAGCAGTGAGGCTCACGTCCCCACCTACTAGATCCAGTGGACTTGAGATTGGATTGGCCAATATAGTACCACAGAAGAGATACTACAGGACTTCTAGGCATAGGTGCAGAAGCCCCTACAACTTCCATCTTGTTTGCTAGAACATTCCCTCTTAGAAACCTGAGGTTGCTGAGCAAGAACTTTCCTCTCCCTTGGGCCACCACCCTCAGGAGGCCTCAGTAGGAAGTCCATCGATGGTCCTTGTGGAGCCCACTCTCTGGCCGTCCTCACCAAGTGCTTTTTCGAAGCCACTTCAAACTCTCAAGTCCTGTCCACACCTCCCAGTGCTGTGTGGAGCAAAAGAGTCCCCCAGCCAAACTGACCAAACCTCACTGCACCAAGTCACCCAGCAGAATAGAATGACTGTCATTTTAAACCACAAAGCCTTAGGGCACTTGTTGGACAGCCGAAGATCGCCAGGAGCGGATTTCCCACCTCTGTTTTAAAACTCTTTTAGTTCTGTTTCTGCTGCGTCTCATGACAAAACTTCTCCACAGGACTGAGAAGGCTCCAAGATGACAGCTGCTCCAAGGCGGGGTCCCTGCCCACCTCTCCCCTGGTTCAGTACCTGCCAGCCACGAGGCTCTGCTCCCCGGGACTCAGGCGCAGCAGGCTCTCGCTCTCTCTCTCTCTCTCTCTCTCTCTCCCTCGCCCCCAACACGGTTCCCCTGAGTGTGCACATGACAGCACCATCTCGCTACAAGCGAAGCAACCCTCCCTGACAATCACCTCCTGTCTCCTCCCCAGTTCCTTTGCATCACCTGTCTATTTCCTTCCTAACCCTCAGTGCGATCGGCAACTATCTTATTCCTGTATTCGCTTATTGCCCGTGTCTCTCAGCAGCAGAAAAGCTCGTTGAGTGGAGGGATCCGGTCTGCTCCAGCATTCAGAACAGTGTCAAGGGCACGGCAGACTTGCAGTGTGTTGAATGAATGGATGAATGACTGAATGAATGAGTGAAACTAACCCCACAGTCAAGGCCTGAATCAGTCCAAATACATAGGTTATGCTGCAGTAATAAGCAACCTGAACCCACCAAGTTTTCTTTCTCACACTACATACTCATGTGATCAGTCCAGGGGAGCTCTTGGCTGCCTTGGGACCCTGGCTGATGGAACAGACCCATCCCAGATAGTATCATTGTCAGGCCACAGAGGAGGAGCAAGGAGGGTCTCACACCATCAACTAAACGCATAGGCTGGTACATCACTCCTGTTACAGTTAACTGGCCAAAACAGAGCATGGGAACATGATCCAACCACAAAGTCCAGGAAGTACAACCTTGTAAAGTAGAGGGAAGCGAGAGCATGAAGTATGTGGAAAATAGCACCAACGGCCATCAACAACAATTTAGAAAGAGCTCCCAGATAACCTTTCCAGCCTCTTCTCCCGACATGCCTCCTCCATGGTTCCTGCCATCCTGCCGCCATATTGGATTCCCCATCCCTCCCACACTGCATGCCCCCTTTCCCTCCTCTGTATATACTGGACCTCTAGCGGGGCGCTCTTCAGAGGTGGCCACCACTCTGGTCACTAGTTAGTTGTGTCTGTTGTTGAATTTCTACCTTGGGGTTATACTTTATAGGCTCAGAGTGCCCAGCTTCTGTTGGGTTTTGTGTGCGTGTGTTTTGCTTTATGTTTTTTGGTTTTTGTACCGGGTATCAAACGCACGACCGCTTGCCAGGTAGGCACTTGTGTTGCTGTGCTAACTTCCTGGACCCTGGCTTCTGCTATTCCATACAACATCTAGGTTGTCAAGTGTTATTATAATCCCAAATATGGAGTACTGTGATCCCTTTTTTCGTCTTCCCCACAATCCAAAAAGTTATATTTGCAATCCCATTGAGACATTATTGGAATCCAGCAAGTTAATTCCAATCTAACCCACGGTGAGAGTAAAGACACCAGGACACATTCCAATTTTAGGGCAGTCAAGGGGTCCCAAGTCCAATCCCCGTGAGGGTGTTCTGACAAAGGCCCTGATCCTGGGCCTCTCCCAGAATTTATTATCTTGTGTAGAAAAGGTGTGGATCAAGGAGAAGTGACAGTGAGGATGGCGGGAACTACGTGAGTAACCTGAGCAGTCTAGTTAGGCAGGGAGAAAAGCACCTCTGCAAAATGCAGAGATAAGGATATGCAGAAGGATCTTCTGTATAATTCAATTAAGATAACACTTGAATAGGTTTAGGAGCAGGTTGTTTCAGTTTCTGATAGGTGAACTCTGGCGCCCTGGGGAGTGACAGCCTCTTGCTTTGAGCTCCTACCCAGCTGACGTTCCCGGAGCTGAGCGGCCTTACCATCCCACGCACTTGTCTTTTACAGCCAGCGCTGTTGGAGGAAACAGGAGACTGGCCGATGGCTTTATCGATTACATACCAGTACCTCGGCTAACCTGATTTGCGATGCTTAGAGCCCCAGCCGGCTCTGTACATGTCAGTGTGTGGCAATAAGCCTCGATATAATCAATGTTGCAGCAATTGTTCAGCATTCCAGACGAGTCGCTCAAATCGTCTCCTACGAAGTGTCACGTTTTTTAATTCTGTGCGCCAGTTGGCTGTATGACCGCACCATAGCTCATGCATCCGTCTTCCTATTTATGAAGCCTTTTCAGTGGTTTCCAGTTTGGAGTGTTTATGAATAAAATTGCTCTAAACATTCTTCTGATGGCCATACGCACTCATTTCCCTTGAGGATCAACCCGGTGTAACTGCCGAGGAAGAGGGGGGACATACACTTAGCATTCAGGGGTACTGCCCAGCAGTTTTCCAAAGTCCTTGTACCAGCTGGCATCCCCACAAGCAGTGCATGGGAGTTGTTTTCGCTCCACATCCTTGACAACACTTGGTATTGTCGGCCTTTTTAATCTTGGCCATTCTGGTGGTACAGAGTAGTGCAGTAGTACGTTGGTTCATGACCTTCATTCTCCCTCACAGAGAGAATTTAGTGAACCAAAGCACCATCGTCTCTCATTGTAGCTCAAATTTGCATTTCCACAATCAGTAATGATGTTGAGCACATGCGTATTTGCTTATTAGACAACAGCGTTCAATAAGATTTTGTTGAACATTCACCCTGAATATGAAAGTGGCTATAGAAATGGAGAATAAGTAATACTCAGGCCCCATGAGTTTCCAAATCATTGCTTTGTTTATAAATCAAGCACTTTTATTTTTGAAAGAATTTTCTTTAATGTGTTAAACAAATACAGAAGCAAATTCAGATAGTTTTTCTGCAAAAAGTTCCAAGAAATGAAATATAACTGATCAGAAGCCTAAGAAGGGGAGGGGCATGGCTCTCATTCATTCAGCAAATGTCTCTTAAACATGCTGTTAGCCAACTTTCCATTACTATAACAAAACACTTGAGGCAAATCACCTTATGAGGAGGAAAGGTTGATTCTGTCTCACGGTTCAGGGGCTTCAGTCCATGGTGGATTGACCTGTTGTTGCCTTTGGGCCCCTGGCAAGGCAGCCTATCTGGCGAGGTGCTAGTTGTGGCAGAGCAAACTTCCTTTCCTCATGGAAGCCAGGAAGCAAAGAAAAACCAGAGAGAGGGGTCCCGATATTCCTTTGGAGAGCTCAGCATCAATGACCTACCCCCCCCCACGCTTAAAAGTGCCAATACCTTCAAGGAGTTTGGTAGACTCACAGGCCTTTGAGGTCACGTCACATTCAAACCAGAGTGCATGTACAGTACATGGGGTCTGCTATATCCCAAGAACACAATAGGGAAACCTAGACCTTTTGCCCACGCTAATAGCACAGATTTCGGCCCCGTGTGTGAGATGGTTTTCTGTCGGCCGCCCCCTCTAGACCGGTAACTACGTGAGGGCAGGTGGGGCGCACATCTCGCTCATCTCTGAGCCCCAAGGCTATGAGTGCCAGGCACATGTGCTCCACGTTGGTGGGGTCTATGTGCTGCATAGCTGACCTCTCTGCTGCACGGATGAAAAATGAGACGGACAGAAGCTTACCTCAGACCTCACACCCAGCAAAGTGGGACCAGCGCTGGGATGGGAATCCTGCATTTCACATCCCAGTGTAAGGCTCTGTTCACTCGCGTGCTCTTCCTCTGGCCGAGGCAAATTCAGAACATGGTTTAACAAAACAACTCAGCCTCTGGCTCCACTGCCTTCCTACGGCCACCCTCGAGAGAAGTGGACAGATTCAAGTCCAGCCTCTCTTTCCAGTTCGAATCTTTTCTCTTCCACTACGGACAGAACAGTGCCTTTTTACATTTTAAGTATTCTAGAAACCGTCCTATGAAATCTCACCAGTAGTGAGTGACACCTTACAAGGAAATAAGCCTGCGTGTCCACGCATAACAGCATCAGGTCCTCAAGATTATTCGCAGCAGGCAGGTTGACGGCGGCAGCGAGCCCGCCGGGATGTCCTGGGCCCCGCCGCATGAAGGTCTCCTTCCTGCATGCCATTCCGGGGCAGCTGGGTCCTCCTGGAGACCAGACAACCTGGTACCGTCTCCTCCCACAGTCGGCCCTGTCCTGCCGCTTATCTGCGGTGTCAGAGAAGAATGCAGCTCTAAGCCTGCACATTCCAACTGCAGCATTTAGGGGAAGAGCCCATAGCAGAGCCAGCTGGCACCTGGAGGGCAGAGCCAGGCTGAGCACTCACCTGTCACCTGGGCCAGCCGTCCTCGCCCCCTCCCAAGCTGAGAGCTGTGAACAGAGCCCGGCAGGACCCCTCTGGGAAGCATGGGGGGCAGCCTGAATTGAGGGGCTTTATTCCTGGACTTCTGGGAATGAGATGGGACAGCTGGGATCAAAATCCCTAGAAACTCTTCGTGCCTGGCACCCTGCAGGTGTGTTGTCTTAGCTGCACCTGGCGGGGAGCAGCCCCCCACTGCTAAGGCCAGCGCAGGTGAGACATGGTCAGCTGTACCGAGGAGCCCAGAATGGAACTGTGGTGATTGCTTCTCACTGGATGTACTAGAAACTCACCAGACAAGCCGATTTCTTCTCTGGGACACGGCTCTCTCCCTCCAAGACGGATAGAACTGAGTGGACCTAGGCACATTCTAAGCTCCCTCCAAAGTCAAGGGTCTCTATGACCTTGATTTTTACCTGAATACAGAAAGCAAGTGAAGCCAAGTGTGTAATTACTTTCTTTCCTGTGGTTATAATTTTCCTATCACCCCAACCGTGTGATCTTCTAAGGGCAGAGACGATCCCCCGAAGATATACGAGGGCGTGGGGATCTGCGCTGCGTAACTTTTTGCCATGTAGCTTCCGCTGCACTTCCGCCGGTCTCCCATCTCCTCTTCGCCTCGGCCCTCGCCAGCAGCACTGTGCTGCGGGTGGACCGGGTGGACCGGGGTTGTCGGGGTTGGGCTCTCAGGCCTCGCTCTAAGTTCCACCCCACCCCTGGTGAAGAACATCGTGCTCACAGGTCCCTGCCGCGCCTTCTCCCACCACTAGTCAACCATTTCCCCCAAGCGCCAGACTCCGCCTTGGGCTCTGGAGCCAACAGCGCAGTGAAATCCTCTAGTTCCCAGGCAAGTCAGCCCTCAGTGAGGCAGGAGCCGCCCAATCGCCTGAGGACCAAGAAGTCCATGTCACCTGGGAAAGGCCAGCAAGGAAGGGCACCTCATGCCCTTGTCGGGGGCTGGGGAGGACCCATGTGGTCTGCAGCAGGCACAGGCAGTGCCCACCACCGTCCCCGCTGCCCTCTTTTCATGGAGTTGTTCAATGGACCTGCACTCAGGGAGAGGCAGTGTGCCCAGAGTCAGAGCTGCAGGAAGAACCCTGCAGCCACGAAGAAGAGAGACTGGGGGTGAAGCTTCCACGTCCTCACTAGCTGACCAGAAGTCCCAGGTGTGTTCTCCAAGCCTCTCAGAGCGTCCCCATGGCAGCTACCAGTTCACAGGCAAAACCATCAGACTCCCTTTCTGTGCCGAGTCCCTGGATCGGGCAAGGACAGAGAAGTGGGCTCAAATGCAAACTGGGTCCACCAAAGGGGTGAGCAGTGGACAGCTTGGGGAAAGGTCATGGAGACAGGGCACGGTGTGACATTAGGCATAAAGCAACACTTGGCACAAAGCAGCATTTGGGGTACCATTTGGAAGACACATATTTGTTAGTCCCAGTACTGTGTTGTGGAACCTCAGCACATCCTTCCTGGGAGAAGACAAACACCTCCTTCATTTGATTTCCAAGAAGCGCTAAAAAGAGACTGAAAGGGTGTCCTCCCTGGAGGTGACCAGTGGGCGCTGCCCAGGAACCAAAAAGTTGACTCTGTGTACTTTAAGAATGAGCCTCTCAACTGTAAAAGAAAATGTCCAATCTTCCTGGCTTCTCTCATGATTTAAGTTTATCTAAACACTCAGGAAAATTCAGCATCAAATTCTGAGGACCACAGGTGGGTCATTATCCTCAAGGCATAAGCCTGGGTCCAGCAGACAAATTCTTTACTTTTCTGCAGTCAGTTTGTACCTCAGGGTAGTGGCGGCCAGCTGTGCATCTCAGCACTCCTCCCTGAGGGATACAGGGCAATCTGTGTGTTTACCCACTTGATGAACAGCAAGGAATGTGCGTGCACACATGCAAAAGTCTCAAAACAGGATTTGGGCCCGCACCATTCCAGGATTTTTTAAAAATTTCTTTTAATTTTGCTGGTACAAGTAGCCTAAGTCAGTACAATGGCACATGAAAAACCATCTCTGCAAGTTTTGAAAGAGGTCAAAATGAATCATCAGATTACTAGTACACAGATGATGAAGATGATCCATCATGGTCAAATATGTGCTTTCATAGCAGAAGTGTGATGTGAGCGTATGGTGACGATGATGACTTTGACACTGGCCATGCGAGCCCAAGTTCCTCTGTCAATGAAATCTAGCAAGAATCAGCTGATACAGACACAGGGAACACAGAACTTCTTGATTCAAATGACAAAGAAAACAGCAATGTGAGCACATATTTGACCAGTCAAAATGTTGTGAAATGGTCACTCAACCAAGTGGAACAACCCAGTGTTACAACATGTCTGAAAATACAGTGAAGGTCTTGGCAGGAGTGAAATGTATTGGACAGAATGCCAGCCCTCCCTTCAGTGTTGGAAATTAGAAAAGATAAAATGCTACAAGATATTGGGACCAAAAAAAGAGATGCTGTGAATTACACAAAGGTTGAAATTCTGCGTGCAACAACAGCCATATTCAAAAATGTGTTTATTATGACACCTTGTAGGTTGAACTGAAGGCATTCAAAGGTCTACTGTATTTAGCACAGAATTCTCATGGTGATCACAAGGATGTAAAAGATGAATGGAAAAGCAATGGGTCAAAATATGGCATAGAAATTTATGCCTTTGTAGAGGCAAAGACTTACCACACTTTAAATTTAGACATTTATCCTAGAATCAGCCATCAGTTCCTTATTCGTGTAGTAATAAACAGAATGATGTTGTGAACGTCCTTGTTGATCCCATCTCCCAAACTAATTGGAATGTGACATTCAACAGTGTTTACTGGCTTCCAACTGATGTGATAATTGATGTGCTTTTGCTAACGGAGCACAAGTTGACCAGTCCAGGAACTGTACACAGAAACAAAGCAGAAATTCCAAATGAAATATTGCAAATTCAAAACAGAATTATATAGTACCATCTTTGACTTTCAGAAAGATATAACATTGCCTCATTTGTTTATTTGTTTGAGACAGGATTTCACTGTGCAGTTCAGGCTGGCCTTGAACTTACTTTGTACCCCAGGCTGGCCTTACAGCGATCTTCTTGCCTCAGCCTCCCAAGTGCCGGGATTACAGGTGTGCACCATACAACCAGCTAACACTGGCCTTGTATTTGGCAAAGAAAAGCAAACTGGGTCCTCCTGATGTTAACATTTTACCACGATGGAAATGCTGATAGAGAAACCTGGACAAAACAGAAGCCTGAGATGAAAACTTTCAACAACAAAACTAACATGGGGCCGAGGGTTTAGCTCAGCCGCATAAGCACCTGCCTGGAAAGGGCAAGGTTGTGAGTCTGATCCCTGGTACCAAGAGGAAAAAAACCTAACATGGAGTAGGTATTGATAAGTTACGCAGCAACTCTGAAGTCACTTGAAATACAAAGCATTGGCCAATGATTGTGTTTTACTCAGTCCTAAACACGTGGTATAATTTGATAGTTTACAAAGTTTTGAAATAACAAGCACAAATATCAAGGGAAAATTTCTGATGCTCTGTTTCAGACTTTGTACACCAAAAACCAGTTGATGTTGAAAATTTTTAATGTCTTTTTTTTTGCTTGTTTGTTTTTTGTTTTTGAGACAGGGTCTCACTACGTGGTTCAGGCTGGCCTTGGGCTCACTGTGTAGCCCAGGCTGGTCTCGAACTTGCAAGGATCCTCCTGCCTCAGCCTCCCGAGTGCTGGGATTACAGGTGTGTGACACCACCCCATGTCATTTTATAAGCACTCAAAAAATATTAAAAACTCAATACTTTATTTTTGTGCCATCTTTTTCTTTTAAGTACTCATTACTTAATATAATAAAACTCTTAAAATTACAATGAATAATTCATCAATAGAAATATTCTAAAGAATAAATGCCTTGATATGCTTTGATGGCAAAATCAGCATTATTCTCCAAGGGTTCTACTGTCAATATTAATATCATCGTAACATCCTACCGATGTCTCAGTAACATTAAGTCAGACAGCTTGTCAGTTGTGCGGCCCGGAACCTGCTCCATCACTGCGACCCTCTGCTTCCGCTCCTGTCATGTGGCATTGATGGTCTCTGCAAAGGTTCAGTGAGATAAACGGCATTAGCCTCTAACTAGACCTTTTTCTTGTCTTGTCTTTTCTTTTTCATGTCATTGCTGAAGACTGAACCAGGGCCTTCAGAGGGAGCTCCACCTCCAGCCCCACTGCCGCCTTTTCCCTGAGACAGGCTGAGGCCGCCCAGGCCTGCTGAAAGCCTGCATTCCTCAGCTCCCTCCCAGAGTGCTGGGATCTCTGGCATGGGCCACTATGCGTGGCTCTGACTACCCTTTTTAGAAAGCGATCATGACGGTGACCAGCAGTGTGTACTACCTGATGGGCAAGGACCAGGCCAACCGAGGGGCTGAGAAAGAACGAGCAGCAGACCCTGCCAGGTCTCCGTCTGCTCCCCCAGCTCAGGAGCCTGGTGGGCAGCTGGCCAAGGGTGTGACTCCTGGGTTTGGGGACGACCTGAATGACAGGGCCTCTGCAGGCAGCACAACCCGATGGGGACTTGAGGAGGCCCCTGCCCTGCCTCACAGGGCTTCCTGGTGAGCAGCTTCGTTCCTCCTGTGAGTCTTGAACAGGACACACGATGTCTCTCACTTCTCCCTCACTCTTGGCTTCCTATGAAGCCTATGGCACCATGTGCCCCCTTAACACCAGGGCCCGCGCTCCTCAGGGGGTGACTGCACTGGCTGTCCACATTGGGGAGCACAGACTCGGCCTCCCCAAGGCCAGCACAGCCCCACAGAGGAAGAAGGCTTGGGGCGAGCAGTGGAGAAGTTCTCAAGGAAGGCCTCCAGGGACTTCCTGGAAACCCAACAGGCCCGCCAACCAGGAGCCCTGGGGTTCCTCAGGGCTGCAGATAAGGATGACAGGAGGACACACAGGAAGTGCTGGTGTAGGTCTGAGCACGCAGCAGGGGTAATGAGGCCTGGCCTGTGCTCAGACCTTTTTAGGGGGTGGCTAGAGGAAGCGAGGGCAGGGTGCAGATCCAAGATGTCCCATAAATGAGCCATCTCTGGTCTGGCGCTCTAGGGGACACAGGGCCATCTGCTCTAAGCAGAGCGGTTACGGGCAGACCAGACCGCAGGCTGTGTCATCACACCTCCAGGGGCTTTTGGAAATCCAGGCCCATCACCCCCACCCTGGGGGCAGGAATGTGCTTTCCATATCTCTCCCCCTTTATTTATCCTCGCCTTAGAAGAGTCACACACCCAGGCGCCCATTGAACTGGGTCCTAGAACAACCAGACTCTTGCTGGGCCTCTCGGATTTGTGTTCTGCCTGCTGGGGCCCCCAGACTCCTCCGTGAACCCTGCGCATCACAATCACAGTACCACCCCTTCCCTGGGAGGAGCCGCCCTCCTCTGCTGCCGCACCAGGATTCCTGAGAAGTGCGGAGGAGGGGGTCTCCGTGGCTCACCGTGCCATTAGTGCTCACAGCTGACCCCCCATCATTCATGCCTGGGAAAGGTGGAGTGGGAGAGGCGGGGACAGCGAGGGCTGGGCGGAGCCGCCCGGCCTGCAGAGGGGGAGTCGGGAGACAGCCTGGCAAGGAGGGTGTTGGCTAAAGACAGCCAGGTCGCGTCTGTGTTGGGGGGCAGGGGCTGGAGAAGGGGGAGGGGCAGCTGGGAAGCAGGCCTCCCTGCTGCATTCCGAGCTGAGTTGCTAAGCCACCGGTTCCTGGAATCTATAAAGCAAGCTGGAGGACTCTAAGGTCCTTGAGGACACCTTCGGGGTGAGTTGGCTGTACTGCTGGATGCATGAGCTCCTAGCCTAGCCTCCGCGATCTCCCTCATGGCGCTGATCCCCAACTAGTAAGGCGGAGGGAGAGCCCCTTCCCCTGGACCCTCAGAGACGCAGCAGCACGGGGAGAGCCAGCAGAGGGACGCACATCTAAGGTAAGGGGGATGTCAAACTGTAACCCGAAGCCCTCCTAAGAGCGGCTTCGCTCTCCCGGTCCTGCCTGTGGCCCTCTGACCTCCCAGTTTCCCTGTGCAGTCCCAGGGGGCCCGTGGCCATCTCTCTGGGAACAGAGCTGACACTAGGGATCCTGGTTTCGGTTGTAACCTACTGGGGTCAGACAATGCTTGACTCCAGGGCCCTGAGCCTCATACCTCTCCGGGGGGCTCCTTCATTTTCCCAAAGTAGCCCTGGACTGGCTCCCAGGAAAGGGACCTTGGAACTTTATGAAGCTAGGACTTACCTGTGGCTGGACAGTTCTAATGCGAAAAGATGAGACAGCTGAGGGTCAGTGAAGTAAGAAAATCCTCCTGGAGCGTCGTGTTTCTTTCTATGCCAGCAGAGCATCCGTCCCACCCAGGGCACACATGCTCCGGGCACATGGCTGTTGCCCTGGGAAGAGTTTACATAGAGGGGACATCCTTCCCCTCCAGAAGCCATGGGAGGCGTGGGGACTAGACAAACGGTGTGGGGGTGCTGGGAGATTCAGGTCCAGGACTGACCATCGATGGGCCCCCGAGCAAGAAGAGTGAGGGCAGAGAGTGCCACAGTGCGCGTGGCGGAGTGGGAAGGCCGAAGTCACCGCACGCCCAGCGACACCGGGAATGCCCCGCATCCCCCAGGGATCACGCAGGCCCTGCAGCGCGCCTCGCCTCGCGGTCCCGGGATGGGGCGCGTGTCTGTGCTGGCCGGCGGCGGCCGCTGACCTCGCGTGCTCTCCGCCCGCTCCCCTTTCCCTAGGGCGCGCCATGCGGTGGACCCTGTTCCTGCTGCTCCTGACTGTGCCGTGCGGGGGCAGCGCAGGGCCTCTCCAAGAGAGGGTCCCGTTCTTCCGGCTCACTCCTCAAATGCCCCTGGAAAGCGGCGGCGACAATGCCACGGCATCGCCCTGCGAAGGGCTCCCCGCCGCGGGGACCACGGCCTGGATCTTGGCGAACCGCAGCCTGGAGCACCTGCCCCGCTGCCTGCCACGCGCGCTGCACAACCTCGACGTCAGCCACAACCTTCTGCGCGCCCTGAGCGCGGCCGAGCTCGGTCTCCTGCCGGAGCTGCAGGTGCTCACGGCGCACCACAACCGCATCTCCACGCTGCGCTGGGGCCCCGGCGGGCCGGCCGGGCTGCGCGCCCTGGACCTCAGCTACAACCAGCTGGGCGCGCTGCCGCCGTGCTCCGGGCCGGCGCTGCTCAGCCTGCGCGTGCTGGACCTCGCCGGGAACCCGCTGCGGACGCTGCCACCCCTGGCCTTCGTCTGCTTCCCGGCGCTGCAGCGGCTCAATCTCTCCTACACCGAGCTGGGCCACGGCGCCCAGGGGGGCATCGCGCGCGGGGCGTTCGCGGGAGGGGCCGGCGAACCCCTGGCCAAACTCAAGGTTCTGGATCTCAGCGGGACGCACCTGCAACAAAGTGAGTGTGAGGCTTGCAGAGCCAGGCTGTGCGCGCTCTCCAGGCTCGGGCTGTGCTGTTCCTGGGGTGATCCGGGTGCCTCACTCGCGGTAGGGCTCAGAAGTACCACCAGCTCCCTGCCCCAGCGATCGAGCGCAGCGTTAAACCTTGCACCTTCAGAGGCGGGAACCATTAGGGTCTCCACTGTACAGGATGAGGAAACCACGCCGCGGAAAGGTGCAAGGACTGATCCGAGGTCTCACAGGTCACCAAGCGCTTGGTGCACTCAACCTCCCATCTATTCTGGGTCCAGAATTTACAATTTTAGCCACTGTGTCGTGCCTCCTCGCCCAGGCTTCTGGAGTGCACCGTTTCTCTGGGGCTGGTGCGAGGATGGATGCACCAAGCATGCAGTTCATATTCATGAAGTATGCCGCGGTCCCGAGGGGGATTCGGGGATGTTTCTGCTGACTTCGCTAAAGCTAAAAGCGTGTCTGGGCCTGCTGGGTCGCTCTGACAGGACCCGGGAGAGAGGTGTGGAGAGGGTGCTCCTGCAGTTGGGGTGCTAACCTTGACTCGGGTCGATTGTTTTTAAGGAACATGTCATGTGTGTGTAATCATGTGTTCTCTCAGAGACAGGAAAAAGAGAGCGAGGATGGGACCTGCAGAAGGGCAGGGCTTCTCCATTTCTCCGCAGTTGGCTTCTGAGCTCCCCCAGCCTTGTTCCTGCTTCCTAACTTCCTCAAAGCTCCCACTCCCAGGAGCCCTCTGAGCAAAACCTGGGCCTTGTATGTGTGGAATTTAACCAGATGTCAGGCAACAGCAGGCTTGGAGGTGACGTCCTAGCTGTGAGTCACCGAGTCCCTTCTCAGCTGTGTGGCCTTGGGCCAGTGGTTCTCCTCTCTGGCTGTCCTGCTGAAATGACCAGGCTTCTGAGGTCCCCACAGCTGCAGGCTGCACTGCCCTAGGCAGCGACCTCCTTCACGACTCGCCTGTCGTTCTTGTTTCCTGACCGCTGTGCTGCACCCCGGGTTCGTGCCTGGGTAGTGGACAGCGTCCGCTCTGTGTTGCAGTTGAGCCTGGCTGGATGAGAAACCTGCCGAACCTCACACATCTCTACCTGAGGAGGATGCCCGGGCTGAGGACCCTGGAGGGAGACATTTTCAAGACGACCCCCAACCTGCACCAGCTGAGTTGCCAGGACTCCCCCATGCTGACTTCTGTCCACACACACATCTTCCAGGACACCCCTGCCCTGCAGACCCTTCTGTTGCACAAGTGAGTGCTTCCACACCACGCCTTCATCGCACAACTCAGGTCTGCCCTTTACACTATGCCGAATTGTATAGAAAAAGCTGAACCTTAGTTTTTTTTTCCCCGTGGCTTTTTAAACTTTTCTCTTGGGTTTAGCTCATCCTTATCTTTTGGGGTGATATTTTGGCCAGGACCCAGCTAGTCTACCCAGCCTAAGAGCCAGCAACTGAGTCCAGATCAGAGCAATATTAAAGCTCCCAACTCAAAGGTATTTAACACTTTTTTTTAAAGCCCAGGCTGATATTTGCAGTAGGGACAGGGGTTGTGGGCATCAGGCCTCCTTCCCATCATGCTCTGCAGGTCGTTTCTCCCAGGGTTTGAGTGGGTCTGGGAAGGAAAGGTAAGCAGGTACAAAGGTCCCACTTGGGGACTGGGATGGGTCCCTCTAGCCTGTTGAGTGGTCACTGTGTCCCCCTACCCTCTCTCATGCCCAGGAGCAACCTCTGGCTGGACTTCTAACAGGAAGGGCAGTGTTCCTCTGAAGAGAATCCCAGGCCACCTTCTTTCCCTGGGGAAGTGGGCGTCTCTGACCTATGGTCAGCCCCAAAGTGGCTGTTTCCCTCTTTTCTCAGCATTTGACATTCAGATTTCTCACATATGAGTCAGACAAAGCGTTTGTACCCCCAAGTTCCAAGGTGATCAGTGTCCCAGATCACCTCTGTCATTGGGCTCAAGGATCGAGGAGGCTTCAGTTGGCATGATCAAAGAACCCTTTGTTCCCCCGCATCGTGGGTAATGGTGGGAAGTGGGGGGCTCCCAAAGCAGTCTCCACCGCCTGGCCTCTTCTGCCTTCTGAACCCTTCACAGAGTGCTCGGAGGCCGGGGATGGGTCGGCAAAGCCCACTCACAGTCTCTTCCCTTGGCCCCATGGGCTGCAGCACCTCACGTTAGGAAGTGGGTGCCCTCACCACCTGCCTCAGTGGCTCAGCCCTTTACAGTCCATTGGACTTGAGCCTGAAACAGCCCTGTTTTGAACATTCTATTCTGTAACAGCTTTTTCTATGTCATTAGCCATGTGTAAAACATTAGAGATAGAAACAGCACTGAATCTTTATGTGTTGTGAAATTTTGCCTGCCCAACCCACTTGTAGCTTGATAGTTTTAAATAAAAGAATATCACTGTCTTCTGATCTGCCTCCCACGGTCCAATAAGATAGTGCTATGAAATATGAACACCCGGAAGAGCCACGCAGGTAGCACAGCGTGAAAGCTGTTACTGGCAAAAAATCTCCAGAGTCTAGGGACAGAATTTGTTGGTTACATTTTATTCAATGCAGGCACTAAACCTGGAATTATTTTTCCAAAAACATGGACGGTTGTTCAGAGCAAACACGGAACCTTTCACTTGTGCACCCACAGTGCTGGGAAAGAGCTCTGTGTCTCTCACCTGATGCCTTGTCTGAGCTTGATAAACACCCAGGAACTGTAGAAAGTGCCAGAATGCAGACATCATAAAATTTCTTTTTCTGTAAAGTAGCTGACAATACTGCACTTTAGGGCTTTTCATGAGAAAGGTGGAGCTCTTAACTCAGTTTCCGTCACATAGCAGGTGCCCCATAGAGTCCGTGGAGATGGGGATGGTGATGGTGGCGATGGTGACGGGTGTGATGGTGAGGAGGGTGAAGACTGTGTGATAATGGTGGTGGTGAGGGTGCTGATGGGGACAAGTGCGATGGCGATGATGACAATATGACCTCTGCTTCCAAGGAGCTCATACTTCAGCGTAGACAGCAATCTGCTCATCTTCATGGTACATCTTGATCGATATCAGAGGCACATGCCAGGTACTGTGTAGTAAGGGAGGCAGACAGAGTGGTCCATCAGAGTGGTCCATCAGACTGGATCAGACAGCCTTTTTCAGGACGAACACGATTGAGCCAGGTGGCATGCATCTCTGATCCCAGAACTTAGGAGGCTGAGGCAGGAAGACCCCTGTGAGTTCAGGACCAGCCTGGGCTACACAGTGAGTTGAAGACCAAGCTGAACTACATAGTGAGATATAATCTCGAAAGAAAGAAAGAAAGAAAGAAAGAAAGAGAAAGAAGAAAGAAAGAAAAAGAAATCCTCCAAGTTTGGATCTGTGGGTGCAGCCTAAGTTTCAGCACGTGGCACAGGTGTACAGCTGGTGTTCCTGGGGTGGTGACTGTCACCTCCCCACTGGCCAGAGTGTTAGAGCGGATCGGACTGGAGTGTCCTTCCTCATTGAGAACATTAGCATCTGCCCCAGAGCACAAGAGTAATCAAGCCAACCACAAAATCATGTGAAAGGAAAGAATACTTACTGTCTTAAGCCACTAGGCTTTGGGGGTACTTATTCCTCAGTGAGTGCTATCCACTGCACATAACTGTGGCACCTCCCAAAGGCCTAGTGTTGCATGCCACCAGCTACAGAGCAGGTCTGGGGAGCAGCTTGGTGAAGGAACTCTTGCCAAGCCTGTGTGAGGCCCTGGATTCCACCTCCAGCTGAAAACAAATCCTGCCAATCACTATCACTGGTCTGCAGTAACCCTGTTCCAGTGGAGATTTACATTCGTACAGTTTGATCACCACAGACTCCCGCTGATGTAACCATTGGTCACTGGGGAATTATCACTAATTGATACAAGGGATGATATTAACTGATGAGCCCCGAGGTCACAAAGGGTCCCACCCAAAGCAGCCTCCTCTAACCTCTAATGGAATGGCTTTTCCATGGTACCACTGTGCATCTCTGAAACATTTTTAACCTATTGTAAAGGTCTGATGACTGACTTTTTTGTGATATTTTCAGCTGCAACTTGAGTTCCTTCCCGCCATGGACCAGGAATTCCTCCCAGGTGCTGTCTGTTACCCTCTTTGGCAACCCTCTCACTTGCAGCTGTGAGTTATCCTGGCTCCTCCTGGATGAAACACTCCTGCGCAGGTAACGCTGACAAAGCAGATGGCTGAGGGGTGAGGGTCAGCCTTCAGAAGCTGCAGTTGTCATGACCATGCTGGACATTTGGACAGTGTGGGGCAGGGCAGCCCTCCCCCATGTAGTGCCACCCTGGCTGGTGACAAACTGCGGTCCCCATTCCAGGCAGCCAGAAGGAGCAAAGGAGCTGATTTGGGAGTATTTAAACAGGCTCAGTCCAGGGGCGGTGCCCTTCCCTTCTCCTTGCATTCATTGGCCAGGAGTTGGTATACTGGCCACGCCCACCTACAGAGGAAGTTGGGAAATGTAGTCTAGAAGCGGGCTAAGTGAACCGCTAACCCTGTCTCTGCCACAGCAAGTGTGTCATTGCCACATTTTACAGACAAGGAGCACAGGACTCATACAGATGAGATAACTGATTAATCCCACATGACACAGAAGGCAAGATCTGTCTTCTCCCCAAACTGCTCTTTACTCTCAGTCCTGCTGAACACCCAAGATGGAGCCTGGCTTCCTGTCCTGGACATTCAGTCCAAGGCCAGCAGGCTTACGCAGCTCTCTCGCGGACGGGACCAAAAGAGTTCTTATGAAGGCAGCTGGCTGGAAGAGCTGTTTTTAACCTATTGTAAAGGTCTGATGGCTGACTTTTTTTGTGATATTTCAGCTGCAGCTTGGGTTCCTAGCCGGGGTGGAGCGGGGACAGTGGGGAAGCCATATCCAGGCTAGCTCCCCAAAGATGGGTGCTGGGGAGCCAGGGACATCCTGGTTCTGAGCACCCTCAAATCAGCCCTAGCAGCTAACTGCTCCCATTTGGGAGACTACCCAGACAGCCTGATTTTCTCACCTCACATCCGTGCCTGGCTGTGACGTGCAGTCATCTGCACCCCTTTGCTTCCAAAGACAGTCTTCCCAGTCGGTCTCAGGATTGTATTAGGAAGAAGCTGAGGTGCAGGCTGGACCCTGACAGTCTGGCTTCGTCACACAACTGGTAATTGTCAGTGTGGTGCAGTTACTTAGTCACTGCCCTTCCCACCTCATCTTTGAAATGGGGATAAAAGCACCTAGGTTATAAGCAGAACAAATTAGATGCTAAAGTGTGAAGAATGCTGCTTAGCACACGGAGCACTGTCAGCAAGGAGACAGGTGAGAACACTGTGAGCATGAGGAGGCTCTGGACACCCTCTCTCTGTGCTCGCCCAGGTGTGGATTCAGGCTCTGCCGTTTGCTGGCCATGATCTCCTGGGCAGTCACCTCCTCCTTCTGAACTTGTCTCCTTTTCTGCCCAACAGCCACTATGCCAGGCCCCTTCTCCAAACGTGACGTGTTTGTGTACCGGTGGCGCCTGGCTGAGGCGGGTTCTGAGGCTCGGTGGGAGGAAATGCCCAGCCCACAGCAGCCCTAGCTCGGACGTCTTCTAACCGGCTGTCTTCCCTCTAGGGCGGCGGACACGATGTGCACACCAGCTGCAGGATCCAGGGGCCCCTTCTCAGCACCTCTTGCCCTCTCCCAGCTGCCGGGTGTGTGCAGGTCAGACCCCAGCACCACCCTCCCGGCTTCAAACCTGCCCTCCTTTGCTGGCTCAGCCTATGCACCGTCCTCACCGGGACCCTCTGCTCAACCTGCAAGAGGCCAGCTGAGCATCACCAAAGCCACGTCCCATACCGAGCCTTCCCCCACACAGGCTTCGTGGACACATCATGGTACCTCGGAGAGGATGGTCCCCTCCAGTGCCCGCCCTACAGCAGCAGGTCCCAGCCCCACCAGCACTCCACCAGAGACTGCCAGCAGGACAGAGTACCAAGGAGAACACACCGTCAGTCTGGTCTCGAAGCCCCGGGTCTCAGCTGCCACCCCCTCACTGGCCACCAAACACTTTCACCCCATTCCTACTTCAGGGAACACCATGAGCAGGACTCAGCCCAACCAGAGGACACTGGCCACCCCCCAGGCCACTCACTCAAGTACTTCTGACCCCGGGATCCCTGTCATCCTGTTGGGTGACAGTGAGGAGGAGGGGACAGAGGAGGGGAACAAGGAGGTGGTGAGAACACCCCACCAGAGTATCCCCTGCAATTACGACTCATGCAGACACCTGCAGGCCCCATGTGCCGAGCTGCAGAGGCGCTCCCGGTGCGCCTGCCCTGGCCTCACCAGGGAGGACACTGTCCCCAACCCGCCCCGGCTACAGAGGTTGTCAGAGGTGACTGACACATCAGTGCTTGTCCAGTGGTGTGCCCCCTACTCCATCGTGCGCGCCTACCAGATCCAGTACTCTGTGGAGGGCAAGGCAGGGAACCAGTCAGTGGTGGGTGACATCTATGCCACCGCCCGGGAGCACCCTCTGTATGGGCTGTCACCGGGCACCACCTACCGCGTGTGCGTGGTAGCGGCCAACGCTGCAGGCCTAAGCCAGCTGCAGACAATGGGTTGGAAGAGGCCGTGTGCCACTGTCACCACCAAGCCCAGCTTGAAGGCCGTCCTGGTGACACTGGGCACTGCCTGTGGCCTGCTGCTCATCAGCACCCTGGTGCTGTCCGCGTGCCTCTGCCGGAGAGGCCCAAAGCTCTGCAGCCACAAGCACGACGAGTACCTGGTGGCTCTCAAAAACCCGTACCTGATACCCTTCGAGAACCCAGGTGAAGACCCCAGGCAGAGCAAAGTGACAGGGCTCTGCCCCAGTGCGTGCCAAGTCCCGGGCCCCCTGCCCAGCACTGCACACGCACAAGAGGATCCAGCCTGCGACGGCCTGGTGAAGCTGCAGACCTTCACTTAGACACTTCCTTCTTCCCATGGAGCTCATCTCTGTCCCAAAGGACCAGAGGGCCCTAGATGGCCCCGTCAACTCCAATTCCATGAGGCCATCACGCCTGGGGGCACGCTGTGTCTGTCGCAGGACCAAAGCTTTTCCTTCCTTCTCTGCTGTCCCTGATGGTCAACACCAGGCCGCTCTCACTGGCACCCAGTGGGCATCCTTTCCTGGTGCTCGTTTGGGGTTCTTAGTGCTCAGCGCCCCTCAGGATCCAGCAGAGCAGTGCGTGGAAGCAAAAGAGAAGCTGAACCACCCACCTCTTCTGCCCTCCTGGAAACGACATCCTTAGGTCTTTTTAAGGCAAGTCCATTTGTGGCCAAGGTATGATGAGATGTTTTGTTCAAGGAATTGGCTCCCAAGAACTGGCAGCAAGGAGACAGTGTCACTGCTGCAGGCCTCCTGAGGGAGAACTTCCGGGTCGGCGAGGCTGCATTTCGGGAGCTTCAGGCTTCACAGTGGAAACTGGTCCTTCGGGGAGGCCTGTGCAACACTGCACCTCACCCAAGACCGAACAGACAAAAGTAGTATGAATTCTTTTTCTTTAGGAAGCACAATAAACTCAGGACTTTTTTTTTTCTTAGAAAAGAAATGAGCAAAACCCCTCCAGGCTCTCACTGGAAGCCGAAGTAGTGCTATGTTCTCAGTTTACCAGTGCCTTAACGATTGTTCATTTTTTAAAAAAAATTTTTTGGAGATAGGGTTTCACTATGCAGTTTAGGCTGGCCTTGCGCTCACTTTGTAGCCCAGGCTGGTCTCTAACTCACAACAATCCTCCTGCCTCAGCCTCCCAAGTTGCTGGGATTATAGGCATGCGCCACCACGCCCGCTTGACTTTTCACTTTGACCCAAACTGGGAAAACAGTGATCCTATGAAATTATACTTGGGGCCCAATGTCTAGATTTTAATTTAGTCATTTATGTTAGCATTTGTTAGTCTGCTGTGGTTTCTATAAATCACCAAGTGTCTTAAAATAACAGAAATTTACTGTATTATAAAACTACAGTACGAACCTGGGCCATTGATTTCCCAGCTTTGGAAGGTCGGTGACGAAGCCTGCTGCTCCCTGCTTGCAGACTTCAGGATAATCGGCAATGCCCATCCCCCCCTCCTACCGCCATTTTTTTAAAATAAAAGATTAGCCAGTGTGACCTCACCCTGACTTAATTACATCTGCAAAGACCCTATTTCCAAATAAAGTCCCATACACAGGTACCGGAGGTTGGAAGATGGGAGCTCATCTTTTTGGCAGACAAAATTTAACTCACAATAGACTTATTTCTACTGTGAGAAAAAGTCAAGCTTGAACCCCACGCCCACGTAGCTTCTGTTTCCAAACCCGACTGCACAGCTGAATATACCCAAGTTTCACCAAAACAGCAAAGTAGTCTTGGGCTCCCCAGGACTGAACTCAACCCGCCCCCTGCCCCTGCGAAGGAAGTACCAGGTTCGCTGACTCCCCCCCCCCCACCGCGGGAGGGGAGGAGCCAGTAAAGAGGCAGGAGGAGGACTTCTTAGAGGAAGACGGGGGATACAGGAGCAGCAAGAGGCGTGTGGCACGGGTTCCAAGCCAAGCTGGGGCACACATTCAACAGCCATTAGCAACAGGGGTGACCTGGGATATGGATTGTCAATGTCATCCCCATAGGGTCAGGCCGACTCCCCCACAGCCACTTTCCTGGCTGGAGGACGCTGAAGGAAAAGGAATTTGCAGGTGAAGGGACCCATGCGCCATGAGTTGCCCAGGTTCCGTTTGAGGAGCAGGGAAAAAAACCAACCCACCTGGCTTGTGATCTGAAGCTGCAGTTTTTCTTGAAAAGTACAATTTTAAAATCTCAATTTCTACCTAGTTTTATGTCTTCTATCCTACCTCAACTCTATGTCTGTCCAGGCGTTTGCTTGTGAAAATCCAAAGGTGCGCCCCTATTGTCACACACATAAGCAAGAGGGTTGGACGGACTGAAATGCCCTAAAAGTTGCCAGCATGAACGTCAAAAAATACGATGTCGTGTAGACCCCTTATACACATAATTGAGCCCAATATCTGTGGTACTAGTAGGATGAGTCTATTCTGTGGAGACACTGAATTAAACCTACGTTTTACTTCTATATTGCATGAACACAATTGAATGTGCATAATTTATTACAATTCCAGTATATTTTACTAATTGGCAGAATTTGTGTTTTGAAACAATTCAGTGTCCAAAAACCTGGGGAAAGCCTATTCCCAGCACCACCAAAAATAATTTAAAGCAAACCAAGAAAGAGGAGACTCGGATCATTTTTTTCTAAGGGTTGAGGTAAAAAAATATATAGACTAGCCAGGTGTGACGGGGCATGGCTATAACCCCTGACTCGGAGGCTGAGTCAGAGGATCACAAGTTTGAGCCCAGGGTGGGCATGAAAGATATGAAGGGTTACAGATGTAGTAAGTGCAAAGGCCCTGGGTTCAACTTCCGATACCAAAACCAGAAAGGTATATAGACACAGCTAGAGTAAGACCTTAGTATTAAAGAATCTATGGGTCTAACTGCTAAGTCACACCAAACAACTTCAACACTAAGCCGTAAACATAACGTAGAGTTGTAATTTTTTCCGTAACTACTTTAAGTCTTCTTTTATTTTTTTTGGTACCGGGGATCGAACTCACAACTGAGCACTGGCAAGGCAGGCGCTTATGGCGCTGAGCTAAATCCCCAGCCCTAAGTCTTCCTTTAAAAAATTTTTTTTAGTGCTGGGTGTAGTGATGCATACCTGTCCAGTGCTGCGAGTTGGTGGCCAGCCTGGGCTACATCGCTGAGTTCAAGGCCAGCCTGAGCTGCACAGTGAGACCCTGTCCCAAAAAAATAAAAACACAAAACTTGTGTGTGCTCACAGCTGGACCTCTGGGATGGAGTAACTTCTGCCTCCAGCCTTAGTGCAGCCCAGCTGAGCCTGGAAGACCAGTGAGCGCCAGCTGCTGGCCACCTCCCCTTTTCCCCACCCAGCAGCAGTGCTCCCTAGGCACGACGTCTTCAGCAAGGCCACGCTGAGTCTGGTCAGTGAGGCACAGCGGGCAGCAATTATGTGCCAGCGTCGAGGACCCAGCAGCACCCCCCCCCCGCCATGTCCCACTCTCCTTACTTGGTGACAAGGCAGTAAGGTCTCTAAGTCAGACGGTCCCAAAACTACTGTGTCAGTGCAGGGGACACATCCACACAGTGACTCACAGCATAGGGCCGAGTGTGACACGGAAAACCCAGGTGGAAGGTACGAGTGTTTTCCCAGCAGTTTTATTTCTTTAATATTTTAAAAGATTCTCCAAAGTTTAAAAAACTTTCGAAAAATATACAGTTTCATATTATTTACATCACATATGAGACAGCTCCCGGGGCCTCGGAAACGCTGTGTCTGAAACACAGGGACCACGGAGGCGCACGCATCTCACACGAGAGCCCGGGCGCGAGGCCCAGCACTTCTGAGCACAGCTTCAATACCTTCTGCTGTGGATATCTCACTCACTTTCAAATCTAACCATTTTAAATGTCTTTACTTCATCCATAGCTAAGCTAACTTTACTCTCACTATTCTAAATGATCAAACAGTAACCACACAAACCGTAGAGCCTTAAAAAATCAAACAAACATTCAAGACCAGGCTGTGTGGGATATGCGTAGGATGCCTACCGAACCCCAATAAATTCACTACTGTTTGGGGAGCCACCTAAAGTCTACTTGGAGGTGTTGACAAGACCTCCAGGTTCCATGCTGAGCTGGTTTGTAAAAACATATAAAAAAGACTGATAGTAATTGGAACAATTTCTTATAAATTAATCAAGAAACCTAAGATTAAAAATTCTAAATCATAGTTTTACTGGTATTTTAAAAATACACTTGGAAAATCTGCATATGCCCATGATCAAGCTTCTCTCCAAGGTACACCTCTCCAGCCCTGCTGACATGGTTGGCTCTGACGAGTCCCTTTTCAAGCCGCACAGGAACACGGGGCTGCTGCCGCTGCTGCCGATGTCTACTGCTTCCTTGCTAGTGGTGACAGGTGACTTTCATCTGTCCTTTATCACCTGAACAGTTTTGCGACCATAATGGTAGTAACTGTAAGCTGATGCGGCTGTGGTGAAGGCTGTAAAATACCTTTTAAGGAAGGAAAGATACCAGCTGTCATTGTTTAAATCTGCAAACCAGCAACAAACATGGTCAAAGATCTGTTTAAAAAGCAAAACAGGTTTATGATGGTTTAAATCGAGACTGTGCCCCGAAGGCCTGATCTGGACACAGGCGGGCTTGTGGGCGGTTCCTGAATCTCAGGTCTGGAGGTGGGGGTGCTCACCGGGGTGTGATCCCAAGGTTGAGCTCTTCCCCATCTTCCTTCCTCTCTGCTTCCTGGGCCACCACGCATGCCTGCCTTGGGGCCAGCTGAGCACGGACTGTAACTCTCAACTAAAATTAAATTTCTCCTCCTGTAAGTCGCCCGGTGTCCGACGCCTTGTCCAAGTGATGGGGAAAGTGACTAACACAGCTGGTGGTGAACTTTTTTAACTACAAAAATCTAAATACACAGCTTTTCTTTAAGACTTCATTGGAAATGGGTGATGTTAAACAAAATTTAGTGAGTAAGTCCTAAATATTAATGGCAACAATGGCAACTGCCACCATTCCCTAGAATGTTATTTAGGTTCTCATTTCATTCTCAGCCACCTGCCGCCACAGCTGAGGGGCAGCGACCCTGTGACCACACAGGGTGATGAGCAGCTTGGCCCCAGCTCCGCAGCCCGTGCACACTCCCCCCACCCCGTCCACGCTGTTCAGAGGATGACACCCAGTGCCCTTCGGCCTCCGAAGACTCTCAGGCTACCCGAGTCACTTCAAGTCCCTCTCAGCTCTTTACTGAACGCCAGGCAGACTGCCCCAGGCACACTGCCTGCTCCTGCCAGCCGAGGGGGGTCAGCAGCAGCAGCATCTGCTCACCTCACACCTGCTCCTGCTGGCCCGGCACTCCCAACTCATGCATAAACCCATGAACACAAGTGCAGGAAGTACTGTTTCTTTTTCTCTTTCTTTCCTTTCTTTTTTTTTGAGACCAGAGTATTGCTCTGTAGCCCTGGCTGGTCTTGAACTCACAGACCCTCCTGCCTCAGCCTCCCAAGTGCTGGGATTACAGGCGTGCACCACCATGCCCAGCTGAATGTGACATACTATTAAGAGTATGCGTACACAATCAGAATAAAGTAAGACTGACAGTCTTCTATCCCTCACACTCACACTGCACTTGGCTGGTCTCCCCCTTCCCTACCACCAGCCTCCTACACCAACTGCTGAGGATCTGCCTTCACCTGGTGGCCTCCCGTCGGTCTCTTCCTATATAAGGGTCAAATACCCCCAAGGGTCAAGGGCCATTTCCTCCCTGAAATTACCTCCCTTCTTCCCACCTGAAACCCAAACACACGAGCAGCTCTCTTTCCCTTTACATTTCGTGAAAGCCTTGGTAGTGAGCGTCTGAAGAATGTATGTACCAACACTAAACCACAGCTTTATCTTCCAAGAATGTGCTAAATACTCGACCATCACAGTGCACCACCATGCTGACACTCAAGGGTGACACCAAATAGAGCTTACCACAGTATCTGAAGATAAATGCTGTCAGCATAATTGAAAACTGGAGCTGCCAAAGAAGCTGCCACCAAGATTAACTGGACCGCTGTGTTCACCTTTAAAAAAACAGAGGTTATAAACGAATAGTGCCAACTGGACCCTGTTCAGAGCTCTCAGGCCAAGCCCCGGCCCATCACAGCACACTGGGCACGCTCGGCCGCACTGGCAGGGGAGAATGCGTGCTGAGGTCTGCGTCCCGCACTGCTTGGCACACAGCTGCTCCTGCAGCAAGGGTAATGACAGCCAGTGGAAACGGCACGTGTGCCCACGACCGTGAACTGCGAGAGCAACTCAACAATGCTGCACCCGCCATGCACAGTGTGGTACTGGGGACTGAACCCGAGGCCCTGCACCTTCAGGGACGAGCTCTACTGCTAAGCTACAAGCAGGCCCCTTTTCATCGTATACTGAGAAAGACAGGGTCTTGCCAAGTCACCGGGTTGGCCTTGAATTTATGATCCCCCCACTTCAGCCTCTGAGCAGCTGGGGCTATAGAGGTGCACCACCGTGTCCGGCTTCTTCCCCTTTTTTTATCTGTCCACTAAAGCAGCCTTGTGAATATGGAAGTGGAGAAGGCCTAGGTGAGGTGATGTGGGCAGCCTGCCTGCAATCCCAGCAGACTAGAGAAGCAAACCTCCAGCCCATGCTTTCTGGTGCTTTCCCCCTCACCACCAAGTCCTGCGGGACCAGCACACTGAAGTGCATTCCTCCTCACAGAAGAGGCAGAGGGGCCGGGACATGACTCAGCGGCACAAGCACCTGCCTCAAAAGCACAAGGTCCCGAGTTTGATTTCCAGGGGCCCTGATGTGCGCAGCGCAGCACTGCACTCCTATCACCCAACTGCACACCAATGACAGGGATTCCACTTCGCTTCTGAAAGTAAGTGACTCAGCCAAGTGTGGTGGTACATGCTTCTAATCCCAGCACTCGGGAGGCCGAGGCAGGAGGATTGCCATAAGGCAACCTGCACTACACAGTGAGTTCAATGCCAGCTTGAGCTACATAGTGAGACTATGTGTCAAAAACACAAGAGAAAAGAAATAAATGACACAATTTACAACAAAGGTGTGTCTGATGCATCTGTCCCTCCACAAGCCACTCTCTCTAGTGCTACAAACTGCTGTACTTGACACAAATACAAGACCCTGGAGGTCAAAAAGGCCGTATGCATGTAGATGAAACCCACCCCCAGGGGTCTCTGTATCAGTGGCTCCTCTAAGATGATGGACCCCCATCTGCTAAATTTCTTTCACAAGGGGCAGGGCTCACAGATGACTTGAACAAACTTAGCAAGACTACTGAAAAAAGGCAAAAACAGTAGTACTTTGGTTCACAAACTAGATCAAATTTCCCCACAAAGTCAACATTGAACCTAACCGTTGAATTTGATTCAGTTTGAAACATGGGAAAGAATCAAGTTCATGCATCAATGTACCAATGTGTTCCTTGACAGGCATTAGCGATTTTTTTTGTGTGTTCAAAAACTGATGTACGGTTATTATCCTGAAAAAGACTCCGGAAAACAGAATGGACAACTAAGAGTAGCAGCTGGTCAGTGAGGAAGCCCTGTTCCAGTGAAAGGCCGTAAGCTTGATGTTTTCTGGCCAGAGCAGGGAGCAGAAAAATCACAGCCTCTTCTACTCTCTGCACTATAGTCAAGGAGCAATTACATTTCATCTTTCCGCATGTTCCCCACCCTGTCACAGCTCTCAAGCCTTCAGCCTGCAGACCAACACAAAGGCACTCTGGGTGTACTAAGGGCCCTCAAAACCTGGAGGACAAAAGAATTCGGTTAAAATTATCCGCCCTTCCCCACTCTTAATCCTACTAGTCAATGCATTTGTCTTTTTTTTTTTTGGTACCAGAAATCGAACTCAGAACCTTGTGCTTGCCAGGCAGGCGCTGTGCCATTGAGCTATATCCCTGGGCCTGTTTCATTTTCACAGTTGCTGCAGACTTAAGTTCACATTCGTTACAACAAAAATTCACCAAGAATAACTTAACAAGACACTGCATGTCTCTTACCTTGCTGATGAATGTTGGTTTTAACCTAGCAGTAGCGTAGCAAGGATTGAAATACTTAGCTAGTGTTCGCTGGCAGAAGACAGAAAAAGATGGTTTCAATTTATTGTTTAAATTTAAAACAAACATCTTGTTAGTACATGTAACAGTTCCTGAGTGCTTACCACATGACTGGCCTCATGCTGGAAGAGGCCTTTCCACGCATCTTATGATGTGAAATAAGTACAGCCTACACCCATTATAAACCATGGGTACTGAAAATTATTCTTTAAAGTTTATAGATTTGTTTCTAAAGTCCTATAAAATTCTAAAGCAACAGCTATCATAAGATTTGCTTGATCATAATTTTTTAGGTTTTAATTTTATCCCCCCCCCCAAATTTATTTAGAAAAACAAATCCAGGTCCCCTATGTTTTGCTTTTCTGAGACAGTCTCATTACCAGTAGTCGAAGCTGCACAGGCTGATCTCAAACTTGCAATCCTGCCTCAGCCTCCCCAGTGCTGGGATTATGGTGTGCCCCACCACAGCTGGCAAATGCAAAACCCTCTCATTACTTCCTTTTACAGATTGAAAAATATTGCTCTATTTTCATTGGACTGGGAATAAAAAGTTTATTATGCAATGAACCAATGAAAAAGAATACAAGCAAATCATTCCATGGCTCATACAATGCAATTTTAAAAACCAGTTATAAATAATCTGTAGTGGAGACTGAATAAGAGCAAGACTCGGAGCTCTGGAAACACCACTGACAGCCTGCTGCTTGGGGTGCAGGCCACCTGGGCTGTGTTTCATATGTCATCTGTCGAAAAGAGCTGGGTTTCAAACAGAAACATGGCACCACACCTATGATCCCAGCACGTGGGAGGCTAAGCAGGAGGATCGCCCTGAACTCCAGACCACTCTGGACTATATAGCAAGACCTTGTCTCAAAAAAAAAACAAAACCCTGCCACAAGTTACCCCCCAAAAGTAAAACAGTATTCAACACAGTGAGTATTTATTTTTCAACAATGTATGTACTAAGAGTATTTTTTTGAAGCAAACTCACCGGTGTTGGGAGAGTTCGGTATCTGACATAAAAAACAGCAGCAATCAACATTACATCTCTTGAAATTATCATGTAAGTAAGTGGAACTGAAAATCAAATATAAAATAACTTTAATGAGAATTCTGAAGATCCCTAACACAACTGTAACTGTAACTGTAACTGTAACTGTAACACAAAAAGTCTCCCTTAGCTTTACCATAAACTGATGTTTCCCGGAAGTGAAAATCATGTATCGATGGGTTAGGGTCCTGACAGCGTCTTTACACTCTTTTTAAAGGCAGTGAAGTATCAGGCCAGGGCTCTGGGAGTCTAGGATTTGCCTTCCGGAATATTGACTCCTCCCCTCTTTCGCTTGTTTTCCATGACTACACTTTGTAATATTTGCAAGTCACTACTGTAAGCTGTACACTATCTCTCCGCAGATATTCATCCCTCTGGCTCATTTTCTCCTCTGTCACTTCTCAGCTTGTGAATTTGGACAAAAATCACCATGCTCGTTAGCATTAAACAAAATAAGACATTTTCTCTGGAGTCTCAGGTGCTTTATTTGCTTCTGTATTTTAGATTCTTTTCTGAAGAGTAAAATTTACCACATGGAGAACTCTGTGGAGAAGTAAATACTTTCATTCTTGTCCAGCCAGTTCTGACCCAGACAACCATTGTTTGCCTTGGTGCCTGGGGAATCAATGAACACAATTTGACAACAGCCTTCTTACTACAGGTTGAATATTCCCTAACCAAAGTGCTTGGATGAGAAGTTTTCAAATCTCAGTTTTTTATTTTTGGAATATTTCCACAGACTTTAGCAGATGAGCACCCCTAGTCCAAAAACCCATAATTCAAACTCCCAAACTTTTTTTTTTTTGAAGGCGGGTCTTGCTCTGTAATTCAGGCTGACCTTGAACTTCTAGCAATCCTGTCTCTGTCTCCCCAGTGCTAGGATCACAGGTGCGTGTCACCACACCCAGCTACTCCAAACTTTGAGAGCCCCATGTCACTAGGCAAGCTCCCCCTTTGTTCCTCAGATTTGTACAGGTCACGCACCACAGCCAAGGGGCCTGGTTCCCTCTGAGCAGGAAGGGGCACACAGAGACCTTTCTGCTCTTTGCCTGTCTGCACCACAGCAGCTTTAACCACGAACTTACACTTCCTAAGAAAACCTGTCTGTTCAAACACCCAGTCCATCCCTTCCACAACACTGCCCCGTGACTCTCCCAGGAGTCATTTAAGGGCGCACTTCTGCTCCTCTCTGCTGACCTTACGTGGACACTGCAGAATGAACATGAAGCTCACTCTTTAAACTTCCCATCTCTGCCCGTAGCCATGAAGTATGCACTGACCCCTGGCTGAGCCCTCTGCTTCTGCGCTCGAGTCACAGCGTTTGGAGTTAAGGCAGGACTGTGTTAGTTAAGCTAGAAAACAGCAAGCCATGATTTTCAAAAGCATTTTTTAATCTACAAAACAAACTTTTTTAGCAATCATTAGCTGGTAAAGACTAACAGCAATCACACATTTAAAAAAAGTAGTCAACTCATGTGAACTGAAGTCCGAGTAGAGTAACCATAAAGAAACATGTAATACATTCTCTCAGCAGGAATGGAAGCTTATGGGACTCAGCCTGGGCCTGGGACCAGGCTCCAGGCACGAACACAGCTCTGTGACCCAGCCTTTAGCATCCCTGGACTCACTTTACCATCTGGAACTGCCAAGTGGGTCGCCTCACAATCAAACATTCAATTCACTAACAAGACACAATTTGTATGTGCTTACTAGCATGACTCCAAGGGAAAAAGCAAATCAGGACCGCAAAGAAAGCCGATCAAAAACTAGACATATGGAAACGGTAACACAGTCTCCTCAGAGCGACAGAGCCGGCAGATCAAAAGTGGGGAAAAGGAAAGACACAGAAGAGACACGAGATCAAAACCCGGCTGTGATGGACACAGACAAAGCATCAGAGCTGACCACTGTGCCACTCGCAAGCACCGGGAAAGGTCACAGCTGGAAAGGTCCCAAAAGTCGGACTTCCTAGGCTGCAAGACTAAAATCACTGGGCATGTTCTTTCAACATATAGTAATTAGGCTCGAAACCAGTAACAGAAAGATACCTAGGAAATCCCCACAAACTGACAACAAATTAAATTCTCTCCCTTTCTCCAGCACTGAGGACTGCGCCCGGGCACTGCACTGAGCTACATCCCCAAGTCCCCAAGCTCCCCACTTTTGTTTTACTATTCTATTCTAGCCTGGTCTATTCTAGTCTACTTTTAGATGTGTCTTGCCAAGTCATTATGTTGCCCAGGTTATGCTTGAACTTTTGATCCTCCTGCCTCAGCCTCCCAGACTGCTGGGATTATAGGTGTGTAATACCAATGCTAGCTCATTATTATTATTATTTTGTGGTGCTGGCAATCAAACCCAGGGCCTTGAATTAGGCAAGCTCTCTTCTAATGAGCTACACCCCCAGCATAAGAAATACTTATTATTAACTGGATACGTGAAGAACAATCATTAACAGGTTAGAAAAATACACCGGACAACTGACAAAAGCACTAAGGTCAACAGGGTGAGTGAGGCTGAACTCAGAGGACACAAACGGGCTTCTGTGCAAACCCTAGAACTGAAAGGCAATGGCTAAGCACGGTCCCCAGTACAGCGGCGGCATGGCAGGGGCCAGGCATAGCCCTGGGCACCTGCACGCAGCCAGTCAGAACACCTAGGCACAGCAAGTGTAGAGTACTGGAACTCAAAGCCATAGTATTTCTTAAAATTCAATGGTTTTTAATGACTGTATGTTGAAATGATCTTTTTTTTTTTGTACCAGGAATCGAACTCACGACTGTGCACTTGCAAGGCAGGTGCTTAAGCCACTGAGCTAAATCCCCAGCCCTGAAATGATCTTATTTTTAATCTACTATGTTAAATAAAATGTCTAGTTAAAATTATTCTTACCAGTTTCCTATTATTACTATCTTTTTTTTTTTCTTTCTGTTGTCTTTTTGAGACAGGATCTCACTATGCAGTTCAGGCTGGCCTTGAGCTTACTTTGAAATACAGGTTGGTCTTGAATTTGTGACAATTCTCCTGCCTCAGCCTCCTGAGTGCTGGGATTATAGCCATGCACCACCACACCCGGATTCCTCTTACTTTAATTACATATGTGGCTATTTTATTTCTACTAGGCCAAACTTACCTAAAGAATTTCAAACCATAGGTGGTGCACATGCCTATAATCTCACCCACTTGGGAGGCTAAGGCAGAAGGATCACATTCAAGGCCAGCCTGGATCATACAGTGAGACTGTCTCAAAAAACCTAAAGGGATAGGGATGTAGTTAATGGGTAGAGCACTCCGGATTCCATTTCCAGTAGTGTGCGCACACACACATACGGCAAGAGAAATAAAAAGCTAATAAGGAAATTATAAACAGTTTATGATGCAATTTTTATAATGCAGATGAAATGGACAAATTCCTAAAATAAATCACAAGTTACAAAATAATCAAAAGATGAACCTGAGTCATCCTGTAACTAAGAAAAAGAAATCAACTATTTCAAAACTCTTCCCTAAAGAAAATTGCAGGCCTCAATGACTTTAATGAATTCTACCAGAATGGAAAGTAAATATAACCTCAAACACCTCCCAGGAACGGAAGAGTAAGTAAAATCCCACACAGTCCTCCCTAACCTGTTTTAGGAGGACGGTGACAGCTTGCACAAGGGGTGGGGCCAACCCCACGGCCTTGCCCAGGTACGCGTGTCCTAGGGCTGCAAAGCCGCCATCCTTGGGACATCCTGGGGCACAACCTGCATGCCACCCTGGGACTCTGACACTAGCAAGGGTATCTGGTGAAGTCCAGGCAATCTCAGAAATCTGGATAGAAAACTTGCCGCGAAATACAATCAAACCAACTGTAGCAATATCTTTATAACACATGGTGGCAAGTTGGATTTACACCAGGAATGCAGGTTATTTTAACACTAGAAAAGCAACAATGGGAGCCGGGGATAGGGCTCAGCGGTACAGCACCAGCCTGACAAGCACGAGGCCCTGAGTTTGATTCCCAGCACCAAAAAAAAACCCCCCCAAAACAAAAAAAAAAAAACGTGATGCAATTCACACATTAACAGCTGAAAGGGGAAAAAATTATTCACCCATGGTAATATTCAAAAGTGTTCACTAGCCAACTGTAAAAATCCTGGACAAGAGGGATGGAGGAGGGAAGGAGGCAGAGGAGAACAAGGGAACTTAAGAATTCCACTGTGTTACCTGTACCTGGCAGCTCCCAAGAGGAATGTAATTGTTACATACTGCAACCATGTACTAAAAAGGCAAAATAAAGATTGAAATCCTCTGAAGCAACTCCCAACTGAAGAGGATTTAACCTGAAGAAAGGAATTCTACAAAACCCCCACACAATGCTGGGCATGGCAGCACATGCCTATCATCTTAGTAATTGGGAGACTGAAGCAGGAGAGGACAGCCTGAACTACATAGTGAGTTCAAGGCCGGTGTGAACTACACAGCGGGACCCTGTCTCAAAAAACAAAACAACAACAAAAAACCCCTAGGGGAATTGTCTTCAATAGTGAAAGCTTAAAATATTTCTCTATGAGATTGGGAAGACAGAGGCCACTTTTCAATAACTGTATTATGCAGTGTAATATAGTAATAAATATATTCTATCACACAGTATAATAATGTAAGAAAAGGTAAAAGGATTGCAAAAGAAGTACACTGTCAGTGACCATGCACAGTGCATAACTGAGGATGCAGAAAATCCAACCAAATTTAGAGTCTGCTAGACACAAATCCACATAAGAAAAAGGACATTACAAAATAAAATTTTAAAAACTACCAATTATAGGAGTATCAATCACGTACACAGGAATAAATCTGTCAAAAAACTGAATTACCTCTCCAGAGAAAATTACAAAACTCTGAGACATACAGACCTATGGTTTGGAACACTTACTGTTGTAAAAAGGTTACTTCTTCTAAATGGATCTATAAATTCAGTGCAATCCCAAATAAAATCACACAGGCTGGAGACATAGTTCAGTGGCACAGTGCCTACCTGGTAAGCACAAGGCCCTGAGTTCAATTTCTGATACAAAAAAAAAAAAAAAAAAAAACACACGCAAAACACACAAACAGATGTGTTTTTTTCCTACAGAACTGCAATTCTGGGGAAAGCAGAATTGCTAATTCTAGAACTTACATGCAAATGGAAAAGGCTAAGAATATCCAAGATAGAATTTGCTCTATGAGACAGCAAGACTTTTAGCAAAGCAATGTTAAAAGTGGTTTGCTGGAACAGAGACAGATGGTGTGTATGTTAGGGGAGATTCAAATACTCAAGTGAATCTGGAAAATACATATTTTAAAAGAAAATAACTGAGTACCCATACAAGCAGCTAGAAAGTTTTTTAGGCAGGTTTAAAAAATAAAATCAGCTAAGAAAAAGAAATCGCTAAAGATTTTCAATACAAAACACAATCACATATAAAGTGTTAAAGTGTTAGAACTGCATGAGACATCTTTATAGCGTGATGAAATCTGGAAGGCTGCAGAAGAGAATCTTCAAAATTCTGAGGAAAAATGATCCACAGTTGAAAAACTATGCCCAGTTCACTCCAATCATGTATGGAGAATGCAACAATGACATTTTATTCTGTGTTCTGCTTTTGTTGTTTGTGGAGCTGGGGATCCAACGCAGGGCCCTGTGCATGCCAGGCAGAGTTCTACCGCTGAGCCACGTCCCCACGCCACAACACAGCTCAGATGTCTGAGACCTCAAAAAGATCTGCTACCGTGCTGCACCCTTTTAAAGAAAACCAGGGGAAAAGGCAAAAAACAAAACAACATAAAAACAGGGAGCGAGGCGGGGACCTTAGTGGAAAAGAAAACACGGGAGCCTAGGGGGAAAAAAAATCAAACACAGACCACAGTGAAGGAAAAGCCCAACTTGGAAAGCAATTATACAAAAAGCCTAGCAATAACGACCTGGCTAAGCTAAGACGACACAATGAAACTTTAACAAATGAGAAGTATAAAGACATACACACACACTTACAAATGGAATGTTGAATGTCAAAACAATGCTTATAAGTTTTCTCTAAAAATTATTTATAATCACTAGAATATCAGCCTCCTAATCATATGTATATACCCTACTTCTATCTTTCATATCAGCATATACAGTGAATTTTAAAATTTGGCGTGAAAACTCAAGAGAACTAAAGGTAGGAGAAAAAAAGAACCTCAAGCTTGAGGACTAGACTGACACCCACCCTTGTGGCCCTTCCTACCAAATGTCAACAGTGACACCCAAGGGCCACAGGGCAGTTCTTGGCTTTTCTGACCCTTTCTCTAACCCCCTCCCTTTGGGGGGGGGGTACTAGGGATTGAACTCATGCAAAGACGGTGCTCTGCCGCTGAGCTGCATTCCCAGCACCTTTTATATTTTGAGACAGGCTCTCCCTAGGCTGTCCAGGCTAGCCTAGAACTTGTGATGCTCCTGTCTCAGCCTCCCAAGTAACTAGGATTAAGAAGTACCCAGCACCACAGCTGGCCCTTTTTCTAAACTCTTGAAGGAAAGTTACTTAATCCTTTTGAGGAGGAGAAACATACCTGAGGCAGAAAATGAACACTAATAAAACACATGCAGAACACAAAGCAAAACATCCTGAAGTGTTGTTAGAAAAAGTATTCAGATAATATACAAACTATATACACGATTTGAAAATTGTGCAACAGTATAGTAATAATGATGGGAAATTTTATAGATGCCTTCAGGATTTCAGAGGTTTCATCATGATTAAACTGTATTTAATAAAGATAAGCAGAGACTTAGGAAAGTTAAATTCTCATATTTTCAAAAAGCTGATCACTAAAAATTATATAAATAGCATCAAAAGATTCTAGAGTAACATGAATTGGCACTATAAAATATTCTGCCTTTAAACAATCTTAATTAGAAAACAACCATTTCTATGAGTTGTAACAAAGACATAAATTTTAAAATAACCAAATAGTTCAATAGTTTAAAATTAGAAAAACAGTTCAAAATTTAAAAATGGTTTTGAAACAAAAATTATGTCCCTCGAGAAATCCCAAACTGACTGATGTCATTGTCCCTATGCTGTTTGAAAGCACGCAGGATGGCGTTCTTACCTGGAATAAGATCTGCATAGGTCAAGCTAACATACAATACACTGATAAGTATTTTATCAGCAAGTGGATCAAGAGCACTTCCCAAAGCTGATTTTTGATTGGCCCAGTTTCGAGCAATAAATCCATCCAACTGAAAATAGAAGTGTTTTTAATAAACGTCACGATAGGAACAAAGTAGGTATCACGAAGCTTAAGAGACATAAGGATAATTACACTTTCATAGAATGCTCTGTTTCTGACCCCCACTCTCATTCTTTTGGGATGCATTTAGCTTTGAAATTAGCAACTGTTGGGAAACTAGTTTCCCATTATTTTGTCTTTTTCCCCAAAGCCTCCCATTGTTTTCTCAACCTTTCCTCTGTGTTCCCTTATCAGAAGAACCCAAACACAAATTCAGTGACATAAGGAACCCACAAAAACCCAGGAAGTATGGTGGACAGGCCCCTGCCTGCTCTCACTACAGCCAGAATGCAGCTCTTACTCTGGAGGGCGACTGTACTGTGAGAACCCAGCTTCTGCATCTCTCACCTGCGCTCCCAGCAGATGACCTGGCCCCTTACACTGCTGCACAGTCTGTCAACTTAAAAACTTACTTTGCTCAATAGCACTATGGATTCTAGTTCTAACTGTATTTGCACTACTTGTATCTGTACGAAAAAAACCTCAATTCTCTACCCCTGCCCCAGTTAAAATGTTACTATTACTTGTTTTTATTTCTTATTACTGCAACACATTATACTTAAAAGGAGAGGTCGCAGCTGGCTGCCAGTGGCCACAGGGCCTGCAGCCTGGTTTTATTTGGTCTGCCAGAGCTTGTAAAACTAATAACCAGTTGTCAACATTTATGTATTCAAAATCGTACCATAAAAATCCGGATCTCCCTCCAAGTGAAAAGGAAAGACCTGGTCGCCCTGGGGCCACGAAAAGGACAAAACCCCAGAACTGCCTATCGCCCCAGACAGGCAGGCCAGTCTGCTATCGCAGCCCGCCTGGCTTTCACTCATTTTATTTAACCTGCTCTCCTGCATTCCAGGCCTGCTCACACCCTGTGTGAACGTAGGACTGGGCTCACTTCACACTGGTGACGAGAGCCTCCCTCGGAAGCCCTATGGCTGCCCACAGCGTCTGCCTTCTCTTCTCACCCCCGCTTCATTCCTCCTACCCCCTCTCATGCTAGCTCATGACCAAATCTGTTTTTCCTTGAGGGGAAAAAAGAAGAGGATCCCCAGCACTGCCCGCATCGCCCCCACCAGGGGCACCCCCACGGCCTCTGCGCCTCCTCCGGTCTCTCTTTCCAAGCCCTCTGTGATCTGCACCCCTCCTCACTTCTCCTGCACCTTCACTCTCTCCTTTCCTACCTATCATTAATCAGCCTACCAAAACCAAACCAAAACAAAGACGCCAGCGCTCCTTTGAGCTGGTCTCTCTGCCCTCTCATTTCTGTTCTCATTCAGGCTGGACGCCTCCCTCAGCCTTGGCAGCCATACTTATGACCCCCAACCTGTGGCTCTGTGATGACAGCTCCCTCCAGCAACACACTGCTGCACCTAGGTGTCCAGCTGAGGCCTCCACGTGGCGGGCATCAGAATTCCCCATTTCCCCTACGCCTCGTCCCACTCCAAGCACTGTCCATCGTTATCTCCATGCGCCTAGCTTTCGGAAAGACAGAGGCAAAGAAGGTAATAGCCTGACGCCAGGCATGGTGGTGCACGCCTGTAATCTCAGGGCTGGGGAGGCTGAGGCAGGAGGGCTGCCGTGAATTCCAGGCCAACTGAGGCTACATAAGAGAGTTCAAGACCAGCCTGCACTACACAGCAAAACCTTGTCTCAAAAAAAAGTCTGTTGGACAGAAGTTTAGCTCAGTGGCATAAGTGCCTGCCTGGCAAGCTCGAGGCCATGAGTTCAATCCCCGGCACCAAAAAAAAAAAAAAAAAAAGTTTGTGAAGTAACAGCCTGCTGCTCCTGTATGGCTCCTCTTTCACTCCACGAAGCCAATCCACCGAGCTACCAACTTGATCTTCAAAACCCAAACCCGTCCGCTCCAACCCCACACTCACACCCAACACTCACACCCAACACCCAGGGTCCCTACCAGGTAAGGCCCTTCACCAGCCGCTCTGCCTCTACTCACACCTTCTGTCAACCGTTTCCCACACAGTGCAAATCACACCTTGCCAGGGGGTCCCCTGCTCAGAACCAATTGGATTCCTCTGTTTCGCTGTTGTCTTTTTGAGACAGGGTTTCACTGTGCTGTGCAGCCTGACCTTGAACTCACTTTGTAGCCAGGCTGGTCTAGAACTTGCAATGATCCCCCTACCTCAGCCTCAGAGTGCTGACATTACAGGTGTGTGCCACCACACCTGGCCTCAGCAGCCAGTCTGGAGACATCAAAACCTCCATGGAATAAATGTGAACTACCGTGTCATGTAACTCAGGTTTTCATATAGTCATCTCATCTGTTTAGAAAGCTTGTTAACAGGGCTGTCCAGTTCAGTGAACACTGTCATCATATGTGGCAGCTAATTCTCCCCAAAAACAAACAGACCAAGAACAAAACAAAACAAAAACATGGTGAATGCAGTAGCTAAAAAAGCTTGGCTGTTACGGGTGTTTTATTATCAGCATAATGGTCTTCCATAACTTAGAGACCACATGTGTAATCAGTGGAGATCTCTGGGCTTCAGAAATGAGAGCAAAACACAAGAAAAGAGACAGGGGCACCCACTGCAGAAATGCAAGGGCTACCAGTTTGGAGATGCCATAAAATACAGCAAATGCTCTCTTTTCTCCCTTTAAAACCTCTGTCAATTCTCTATTGCTCTGCAATACCAACTGCTACTGGGTGGGTAGAATTTTGTTTCTGCAAACCTCAAAAGCAGTAGCTGGCATTACAAAACTACGACACCACTTTTTTTCCCAGAAAATCAGTTTGTATTTTCACTAAACAAATATGGAACAAAGCTTTGCAAACATACATTGAAGAGGCACCAAATAATTATTGCTGGCCAGGGTGCTCACACAGGTCTCAGCCCAGAGCACAAAGATACTATAGCTGGCTCCACAGCCCAACCTTTGCCCTGATTTGCAAAGTTTCCTCTACCTCTCCCCTACTTCTCATGTAAGGCGTGCACTTTCATCAGCTGCTTCAAATCCTTTTAAAAAACCAAGAGGTGGTAAATAGAAATAATGTCACACATGATGACAGCAGGCCAGTCCACAAAAGCTATGCAGAATAACCCTTCCTTTCCCGACAGCCTGGGACAGGAGGAGGAAGGGGCCACCGTCCAGCCCCTCGTAAGCGCTTTTGCAAGAGTCAGAGGGGTGTGGAGAGGGCGGGACCAGATCTTTGGGGCAGCTTCTGCAGCACGGAAGCCAGGCAGATTGCAGGCATCCAGCAGCTTCCTGTACACCCGAGCACCCTGGGCCACAGCATCCGGTCCACTGTCCCCACCTCTAGGAAAACCAGCTCCTTGCAGATCACAGTATTTTTACTACAAGTAGAAAAACAGTCTCACAGCTTCTCTCCGTTATTTTTTTCTCTAAAGTAAGCACTCGCATGTTGGGAGTTTCTAAGGGTATTTCTTTTATAAATAAGTTGAAAACCAAGAGTGAAAAATCATCCCCTCCTCTACGTCCCACAACTCTTGCTTCCTCCCTTACATCACGTAGAGACCAGTCCTACACAGATGCTGCTGAAGACCAGTCCTCACCTCAAATGGGGCATCACATCCATCCCGAGGATTTCTCCCCAGAGAAATGCTAAGGCTGTCCTATGCATTACAGGGCACAGTAGAGGCCCTGTGATTCAGAAGAAAAAAAAACAAGAATGCATTTATAACTTACCAAATCAGTGAGTCCAGCTAAAGCAAAAACTCCTAGTGCAACAGTAAAATCTTCTTCAATAATCAAATAGCCCAAAACTGGGGCCAAGCCAATCCTTGTCATTGACAACATATTTGGAATTGTCCATGGATTTTCATACTGAAATACAAAGACAACAAAATTTAAATGAAATACTGTAAACTCATCATACTGTAAAAGCCTGTAGTACAGATAGCATTAAAATTCAGCACTTTCAACATTCTTATAAAAATGAAACTTCTGGGTGTGGTGGTGCACCCCTGTAATCCTCTGCACTCAGGAGGCTTAGGCAGGAGGATCCCTGTGAGTTTGATCCCAATCTGAACTATATAGTGAGTTCAAGGTCAGCCTGAACCACATAGTGAGACCCTATCTCAAAACAAACACACACAAAATAAAACTTCCCTCCCCTGTACATCAAAAGGATGCTCAATGCCATAATCTATGAAGGTTAAGAAAGAGAGGAAAAACTGATTTAATTCTATAACCTCATTGCTAAGTGAGAGAATTACTGGAAGAGAATGAGGACGGGAACAGAAATTCAAATATTTGAAAATGAAGCAAAATTCAGTAAATCTGTTCAAAACAACCATGGAAATGTCAAGACTCCCAACAAGAAACCAAAGACTTCCACAGCTGTGCTATAGGAGCTTTGGATTCCTGGAAACTTCATCTAGAACCAAGCTGTTAAGAGGCTGGAACTCACAGAAGGGCTGAGAGCTGAAGAATCATCCTTTCTCACCATCCCACATCTGTTTCTGAAGGATGATTTCAACTTTAGAAAGCCTCACCCTGCGCAGCGGGGTACACAGACAGCAGCAGGTAAATGTCACCCTAAAATATGGATTTTTCTTTTGCTTCCATGGCTAATTCCACTCCACAGGACTTTCTCTTCAAAGAATTAACCCTACTTAACCTCTTTTTAAATTATTAACCAACTTGCCTGAATCATAAATTAGTAACCCGTTAGGAAAAAAGCAGTGGAGTTCATTTCTAAAGGCATCTTTTAAAACTCCATGAAGCATCCTGTAAGAAGAATCCTTCTCTGAAAACAAGATTGGGGCTGGGGATATAGCTCAGCAGCACGGTGCCTGCCTGGCAAGTTCATGGTCAAGGGTTCGATTTCCGGTACCAAAAAATAAAATACCAAGTTTATGTATATAAACAGAACCCAGAAAGATGGCACTTGAATTCAGAGGTATCATGCGGTGGCTGCTGCTGGAGGTGGCAGATACTGCCACCTTAAGCTACAGAGCTCCTTCCAACTCTCCCAAAGAAGCAATACAAACCTCCACCATGGGATCTTTCATTGAAAGTAGACCCACTATATATAATTATATGAAAACGTTCTCGGAATACATTTCCAACTTAAGTTCAAAGTTCAGAGTGTCTCAGAGTCCAGAGGGAAAAAAGATAAGTCTGTTGACTACACAGTAGTACAAAGAAAGTCAAATACAGCATTGACCCAGCACCGTCAGCAACTCACAGAAGAGGTAAGGGAAGGGAAAAGCAGTTCAGAAAGCAAAGCAAAAGATCAAAAGGAAAGGTCCCTGAGTTAATCGCAGAGATATCTATGAAGCCAAAATTAAACCTAAGGTTGCAAACAGCCACAACGGTCCACGTGGATAGACCTGAACGTTGTTGAACAATGAAAGTTCTCTCGAGGCTCCATAAAAAATATCTCAGTATCTCATTCATTTTTAATTACATTTGCAAAAGTTTCAAAGTTAACATGAGAGCTAATCCAGAGTACCCAACCAGATAACCTGTGGCATACTCGACCAACTACTGCGGCTCCGGGAAGGACTTCGGCCAGGACGCGCGCCGCTTCAAAGCGCCAAGCAACCAAACCCCAACATACTCCAGCTGTCAGTGGAGCTGAGACCCCTGCCAGGATGAGGCCACCTCACCCCATGCTGCACGACTGAGGCGCGCGGGGCAGGCGCCCGCGCAAGACCTAACAATTGAGGATGTAATAATTGGCCGGGTCTTCTACCATGACATCAAAAGCCGTGCCCGCCCTGACGCTCGCTGGCTGCTGCCGGGGAAGGGTTTCAACAGGTACCTGGCCAAACTCACACTTCCGTTACGCAGTGGTTTACTTTCTTCCCCTGTCACTCGAGGCTGAAGGATCGCTCACCACCCAAACTATGTGAGTGTCCCCCGTCCTAGTTTAAGGTTACCGCAGGTCACAGCACGGTGAACCACACCTGCACGAGCAAACACGAGGACCCGGCCGCTTTTCGGTGCCCTACACAGAAGGGATTCGCTTCAGGAAATTAAAAGTATACATGATAAAACCAGCGGAGACTGCGGCCTTTCCAGCCGCGGGCGCAGAGGAGGGCGAGAGGGATCCTAACACCAAGCGGGCGGCCCGCCCTGCCCAAGGTCGCCGGGCGCAGGCCCCTCGGTACCTACCGCGCTGGAGGCGCTCGCCGGACCCCACCGGCCGCCCGGGGCCGCCTTCCCCGCGCCCGAGCCGTGGCGCCGCGGGCCTGGCCCCGGCAGGTGCAGGCCGAACGCGAGCGGCCGCAGCCACGCGCGTTCCGCCAGGCAGCCGGGGCGACTGGACACTGGGGGCAGGGCCCAGAGAGCGCGCCCCCGGCCCGGCCGCGCCCCCCGCGCGCACGCTGCCGCGCGCAGGGCCCCCCACGGGCCGCGCGCCACCCGCCAGGCCAGCATGGCGCCGCGGCGACACAGCGGGCTCAGCAGCACCCGGGCCCGGCCGGCCGATTCTCCGCGGAGCGCCGGGCGCCTGGCGGGAGCGCGGCCGCCGCCGCCGCCTCCATGCTGCCTGGGCGCCTCAGGCACGCTCCACTTATACAGGGGCCTGGAGCCGCCAAGGAAGGACGTCTTCGCGACGCTTTTGCGACACCGAGGCTGCCGGCTCCGGCGCCCCCGGGCGGCAGCGCCACGCGCTGCTCTTGTACCTGCAGCCGCGAGCACGGTCCAGAGGGTGGGAAGGGACACAGTGCAGCCCAGCGGCTGCGGCGCTCGCGGCGGAGGTAGCAGGAGTCAGCCAGGCCCCGCCCGAAACCCTGGAGGCCACTGCCAGCACCCTGCCTCAACCAGGTATGCACTAGGGTCCGTGCCAGGTTTACAGTGTTAGTATTTGGTATAGAAGTGAAAAGGACTGCTCTGTTTCTTTCATTCTTTTTGAGCATTCAGTGAAGATGCGTATGTTAAAAATAAGAACAGAAAATGTCAGTAGCAGCACGAATTGTTTACCAGGAGAGAGTGCATACTATATAGAAACAGCCAGCCTAACGCATCGCCCTATTCAGTTCTGCCACAACTTTAGGCCCAATATTACCTTTAGGATTTGAGGTGAGGAAACTAGCTTAGAGAAAGGAATAAACTTGCTTATTCTTTTTGGGGGGGAGGAGGGCAGTACCAGGAATCAAACCTAGGGCCTTGCACTTGCCAGGCAGCACCTTGCCGCTGACCTAAATCTCCAGCCTCAGAAACCTGCTTATTCTAAATAGACACGAATCAGTTTATCATTATTATATATATTGTAATACATTATATTGTTGATAAACTAACAATACAACCCTGTATCAAACTGAAAAAATTAATCATTTTTGTGGTGGTACTGGGTACTGAACCCAGGGCCTTGCACCTGTTAGAAGCAGCAGCAAGCACTCCACCACCTTATCCCCCTACAGCCCAGTCTGTCTCATACCCACCTTAAGGTCCCTCCTAAAGGCTGAAATTGGATATAACTGTAGATGTGAGCATTTTATCAAAAGGCTATTAATTATTTATGCACATACTGAGATACTCATATTGAAAAAAAACTTTAAAACATTTGCTAGCAATGTAAAAAAGATAATTTTGTTTTTCAACAGTCATTAGAATCAGATCTCTATCATTCTCACACAGACACTGATTTTGGATAATGCTGTCAAGGGGAAGTGGGCAGAAGGAAGGAGAGGGAACGTAGGCCAGCGCTGTATCCCTGTAGTGGTGGGAAGCTGGCAGGTGAGGAGGCCCTTTCTAGAGCAGGAAGTGAAACCATAACCATTGAGGTCTGTGGTTGGAGGAGTTGGAATGGACCTGCATTCCCATAAAAGCTGTACTCCACAGAAGTAAACAACACTGGATGTGTGGTCCTGTGATTAGCAGCTGCAAAGTAGACACATACACAATCTAAGAAAACATACAGCAATCTCTTCTGATTAGGCTTTTCCCTATAATAGTATATGGGAGCCTTAACCTTTGAACTTTTAGGCAAAGGTCTGAAAGATCCTTATTTCTTCTTTGAACAATGATGAATTTGTGTATTTCTTCTTTCTTTCGTGTCTACTGCTGTTATTTGGTTGATATTATTTAAGTACTGACTTGCAAAATATACTAATTTTATTAATAAATTCATCAGCTTTAAATACTTTTAACCCCCCCCTAGCATCTAATGAATAAAAATATCGTATTTACATTATCATCTACCTTTAAAATTAGGTTTTAATATAGACATTGTGTTCTGTGGTAGTAATCCTACATTTATTTTAGGTTTTTTGTTTTTGTTTTTGTTTTTGTTTGGTACCAGGGATCGAACTCACAACTTAGTGCCAGGCAGGTGTTTACACCGCTGAGCTAAATCCCCGGCCCTTATTTTAGTTTTGACTTTACTACTGACTATTCAATCAAAGGTCAATACTTTTATTTTGATTAGGTATTCAGTGTACTTGATTGCCAGGTTTTTCCCATTATTCATTTTCCAACAATGGTTCATACTGCCTGAGTTCTTATTTTGGTCTATTTTATTTTGAGACAGGTTCTCACTATGCAGTTCAAGTTAGCGCCTTGAACTCACTTTTGTAGCCCAGGCTGGTCTCAGACTTGCAACAATCTTCCTGCCTCAGCCTCCCGAGTGCTGGGATTACATGCGTGCATCACCACACCCGGCACTGCTTCTTACATGATAAAGTGTTGGCCCTACATATGGTAGTTTGGCTGGGAGCCTGGTTCCATCTGAATCCTCTCACAATACATGGGAACTTAAAGCAGAACTGGGAAAACTCCCAGCATCCCAGCAAAGGGGCACAGAACCTCACCTCTTTCAAATATTTCTAGACCAGACTTCTCACTTGAATTCAGCACTTCACAGAGGCCCACACAGAATACTGCATTATCCTTGTGTGGATGGGGCACTTGTTGGCCTTTCTGCAGTGGCAGTGGTTCAGAAAAGGCACTGGTGGCACCGAGGCAAAGGCACTTTCCCCTTGGGCCCTGTGTGACAGGAGGGTGCTACCAGCTGCCTCTGCAGCCCCATTCTAAAGCATGGTGTTACAGCTGCTCCTGGAGTCTTGTCCACTGGCCTTCTTACAGTCTTATAAGCTAACCAGAATTCTTCCAAAAATGCCTCTTTTCACTTAGTTTCTGCTGCTTGCAAACTATAGACTGGGGGCCAAATTAGACATACTGCCTATAATGAGTATATGGTTAAAACAATAAAAACATTTTTTAACCTTTTATGAAAATGTTATGAAATTCAAATTTTCATGTTGAATAGTTTTACTGGAACACAGACTTATTCATTAGTTTACATGATATCCCTGATGAATATTTGATACACAGAACTATGAAATAGTCATATAAATAAGACAGATCAAAAATATAACTATAATTTATATAATTAAGCTTTTGTTAGCCTTTGGGAGAAGTTATAAAACATTAACAACGTAAGACATTTTAATTTTTAAATTAGTTGACCAAATCCAACACTTTTTTCTTATTTTAACTCTTTTGCAATAACATTTTTCAAGGAACTTTTTTGGCATACTGTTCATTACTGAGATGCCTTAAGATGACAATAAACCCAGAAGGTCCTGACTTGATAGAGTCCTTTACATAGTTTGAAGCTGGTAAACATTTGGGCCTTTTTTCAAGAGATATCCCTGGTCATTCAGTGAACCAATGAAGTTTTCAAAATCAGCAACCTACAAGAAAACATCAAAAGAGTCAGCTAATAACTGTGATGCCAAAATAAGACTTTTAACATTACTCGAACAGTAATACACAATTGTCAGCTTTCTTAGGCAAGTATAATTATCTATACTTCTTACACAGCAAACTGCCAGTATTTGAGCTTTGGATTTTATAATGACCACATAAAAATGCCAGTATGCAGAGAATTTCATATTTTTTTTTGTAATTTAGTTTACTTTTTATCTTTTTGAAACAGGGTTTCACTCTGCAGTTCAGGCTGGCCTTGAACTCACTTTGTGCCCAAGCTGGCTTTGAACTCGCAGTGATCTTCCTGCCTTAGCCTCCCAAGTAGTGAGCCACCCTGGCTTGTAATTTAGTTTAAAAACAAAAATGAAATTGAGTGATTAGATGGTTAGAGTGTTGCTGTATCAATTTTTTTTTTTTTTTTTTTTTTTTTTTTGTACTGGGAACTGAACTGAGGACCCTGAGGTAGGAAGAGCAAATGGAATCAGGAAACTGAGGTCAAAGATGTCTGACTCGTCCCCAGGTCCTGTTAGGAAAACATGGAGGCTGAGTCTTGCTACAGTACTTCCTTCTAGCGGTCAAGATGCTGAAGTCTTTGAGAAGAGGTAGGTATGAATCCTAAGAAAATAGAAAATTGTTTTTGTCCTAGTATATATTTACAAAGATTCTTGAAATTATTATCAAAGAAAATTTAGTAAGTATTTAAGTTATCATACCTGAATATTTAGCTCTTTGGCAATCTGCCGAAGTTGACGAAACTGAAATAAATTACTGTAAGTTCTTTCAGCAATATTGTTGAGAGCAGAAATAAATCTTTTTGCTGATGACCTGTTGCTCATTCCAGAACCGTGCTGGGATCGCTCAAAATCTAAGTTTCCAAACTCATCAGAGTAAGTTCCCAGCATGCTAGTAAGAGAGAAGAGAAATAAACATTATCCCAGGATATGTTTTCCTATGATGCCAGGTTACAAGTAAAAAAACTTGGAAGAAGCTGACAGGCACACTGGGAAAATACTCAAAGATGTTTACGGAGGGTCCACTGTGAAATTTACTATGGGACGGACAAAATGAGAATAAGAATATTTCAGACACAGTTACTTAAGAAACTTTGGAATTTGAAGAGGATACATAAAAAGACAAGAGTTAGTTGATAAATACCATTCATGAAAAAAACAAATTCTAAACACAACAAATTTAGTCTTTCCTGAGTAAAGATTGTTCCTAATTCCTAATGTAAGCATCTGGCAAAGAAGTTTAAACATTCTAAGACAGAAAATGGCCTATGCTGACCACAGTACTGATGGTTAGAGGTCGTCTCCAGTTCTCTGCTACTTTCTACTACTAACATCACCAAGAAGGAAACTCCCCTTGATGGGGAATTTTAGCTAGGAGTCTGAAAATACCAGTTAGGGACAGAATTAAGTAGTGTCTCTAATTTAGCTCTGTTGCTTACACCCTGCCTGTATAATTTAAGTCAGGTTAATAGGCAAAAATGTTATTTAAAGTCAGGCATGGTGACGCACACTTGAAATCCCAGTACTCCGGAGGCTGAGGCTGGATGATCATTGTGAGTTCGAGACCAGTCTGGGCTACAAAGTGAGCTCAAAGCCAGCCTGAACTGCATAACAAGACCCTGTCTCAAAAAGACAAAAAAAAAAAAAAAATCAGGAATTAATCAAATATGTAACAGTCACCTGGTAGGTTGTGTCTTATCAGTGGAGAATAAAATATGCACAATTTCCACCTTGAAGAGCTTATAGCAACAATCTTAAATGATTACTAACAATAGAACATTCCTTTGTTCTCCTTTGTCCTTTAAATAGATAAGAGCATTAATTAAAGAGAACAGAGTATACAAATAGGAGTCATTCAAATGAAGTTGTAATGAATGACAGAACAGTAAGATGTCTTTTCCTCCCTGAAATTAATATACTCAAGGCTTTTATGAATAATCAAACCTTGCTTCTTTCTCAGAAGCAGGGGGTTAGGACATTTCTCAGTGACTCTAGGTTCAATCCCCACTACCAAAAGAAAGGATGGGAAACATTATTTACACTTATTTATGGTAGGTTAGCCCTCTCCCCTTGTTTTATTTTTTGCAGTATGGGGCCCTTTGTACTGAGCTGTGTGCCCAGTCCTTTTTTTTATGTTTTTAGACAGAGTTGTGCAGGCTCAAAAAATATTTGAGACATCCTCCTGTATCAGCCTCCCACAATGCTGGGATTACAGCTATGTGCCACTATTCTCAGCTAGGGTAGCCCTTTTATTTCTCCCTGTAGTCCAATAATTTAGGGATTTTTTTTTTTCTTGGTGGTATTGGTGATTGGATCCACAGCCTTCACACTGAGCTATATCCTCAGCCCTTTTAAAATTTTTTAAGTTGAGGTAGGGTCTCCCTAAATCACTAAATTGCTCAGACTGGGTTCAAACTTGAGATTCTCTTGCCTCAGCCTCCCAGAATGCTGGGATTAGAGGCATGCACCACCATGCTGGTGATTTGCAAACTATTCCTGTACCTATTTTACAAATGAAGATACAAAAATCTTTGTATGGGTAAGTGATTGCCAAAAGTTACATAACTAATGAGTGGTGCATCTGGGATTTTAATGCATATTTATTCATGTTTGAATAAAGGTATGTAAATACCTCAAATACATATTTGAATAAAGGTATGTAAAATATTTAGGCTACTTTCCTGAAATAGAAGCACATTAATTTCTAAGGTTAGATAACTTGTGTGGCTGCCTCAGGCTAGACTCTAAAACCCCTGTTCTTCTAGCCATTATGCATGACTTTTACTCCCAAAACTGGGCAAAGCTTCTATACTTGGTTCTAACACCATCCACGGCCCAGTGTACCAGAAACTAGGAAACAAGTTCATCTACCTTTAAAGAAAGAGAAATTACTTCATGAAAGAAAATAACTTCATCTTTAATGTATTTTTGGCCTTGGAAAAACTGATTTATATTTTAATTTCTATGAGAGCATATTTTTTAAAAAGCTGACTTCTAAACCAGGCATGGCAGTGCACATTTGTAATCCCAGCACTCTGGGAGGCTAAGGCAGGAAGACTGCAAGTTTTAGTCCAGCCTGGGCAACTTAATGGCTTAGTGTGACCCTGTCACAAAATTAAAAATGAAAATATAAAGAGCTGGGGATATAGCTCAGTGCAAAGGCTCTGAATTCAATCCTCAGTACCACAAAGTGGGGAAAATTTCTAAATGATAATGCAGTTGTGAAGATGAAGAGGAAGCTCTTTGCGCAGTGATATGGGATGATCTCCAGTACACACTGTAAATGGAAAAAGCAATGGAAGGTGTACAGGGTGCTATCATCTGTCTCTAAAGAAGGGAAAAAATATGTATTTGAAAGTCACAAAAAAATTGGTAATACTGATATTTGTTGCCACTAGAAGAGGAGAAGAAAGAATTGATAGCTAATAAATAAGACAGGAGGAAATTTTTTCTGCCACATACTTTTTGAACTTCTGCATTTCGAGCCACATAATGTATGAAATTACTCAAAACTTAAAATTTTTCCACTGTACTTTTATAATGAAAAAATTCTATGTCTAAGGTAGACATATGCTTTATATTTTACCATTTAAAAATAATGACCTATCAAATGACATAAAATGTGAAGGACATAATTTAGCACTATTAATCAAAATTCCACTAAGTTTACCCTTACACCCAGCATATCACTTCTGAGATTTTGTAACAGGTATACAACTTACATAAATATGAATTATCTTAAAATAGCAAGAACAGAAAATACGTGTCTAGCAATAGGGGACTAATTAAATGAACTATGGTGTATCTACTCTACAGAATACTGGGTTAGCCATAAAAAAGGCCAGTCTCTTTATCCTAATAAGGAAAGATCTCTGGGTGTTGTTGAGTTTGGAAGTGGCAGAGAACACAAGAAATAATGGGTGTGTGGACAGGAAGGGTGGGCAATAAACAGGACATGACAATACGCCTTCTTAAATACATTTTTTTGAATTGATTTTCAAACTGTATGAATGTATTAACCATTCAAAAAAAATTTCTTTAAAAAATTCCACTCGGGCTGGGGATTTAGCTCAGTGGCTTAAGTGCCTGCCTGGCAAGTGTGAGGTCATGAGTTCAATCCCAGGTACCAAAAAAAAAAAAAAAAATTCCTCTCAATATACTAGAGTTCTCAGCCAGACACATTTTAAGCTAAAAGGTTTGTTCAAAGGAAAACAAAAGATCCAATGGGCTAAATGAAAGTAATTTTGGTAGGCCTAATTAAAAGTATAATTTGATGACAGAAGGTAACTGCTGTTTCATTTAAAACAGCATTTAAAATTATATTTAAAAAATTTGTTAGTACATTTGTAGTACATTTTAATTTTACCTATATTTCATAATTTCAACTATATCCTCGGCATCTTCTTTGGTTGCTTCCTCTCTCAATTCCATCCTTGCTCGTGCCTTTGAAAGGAAACATTTTAAGATAATAAAGACAAACACATTCCCCACTCTATGAGCAGTTATGGTCTAAGCTTATATATTCACTTCTATAAAAACTGACTTCTATGCTTGCCTGGAAAGCGAACGGTCATCAGTTTGATACCCAGTACCATCCCCTCCCAAAAAACTGACTTTTGTGGGAGGTTATAATATTAAAAATCAGAATTTTTAAAGATTAGAAAATTTTGAGTATGAAAGTAACTCACTTCAAATGTAGATAAAACTTGCTTTTACCTATTGACATCTTTTCTGAGAGTATTCACCTCAGGAGATTTGACTATGAAATACACTTGGTTTTTCCTTGCCTTTTACTTTAGGGAAGTCATACCTAGCCAGTTTGTTAAACCACTAAGAGTTAATCAGATTTGAGGAGCAAAAAGCTCAAATATCTGACTCAGCTGACCTTGCTGCCAAAGATCTCCTAGCAGTCCACACTGTGAAAAGATGGGTTTGCTCTCAGGGAGTAAGCACTACCCTTGTACAGTAGACCTGTTGTATAATCAAATCAAACAGTCAAGATATCTGCTGTATTCCAAGTTCTCCTTTACCCATCTTGGAATTCCAGAGCCCAGTTAACATAGCCACTTTTAAGATACTCCAGGAATCTCCAGTCGTTAAAAGAACATAAAAGTTGCATAGTAAGTAGCAGACCCTATGCCTAAGATATACTTTCACATATTACAGATACAACCACCAATTTCTAACATTTCTCAGGAAAAAGAAAACCTGAGTTCAATGCACGGGAAATTGATTGAAAGAGAAATGACACTATATCCTATCCCCTTCTTTAGGCCAAAAAAAAAAAACCCTAAATGTGGAAATAACCTCTGTTAGACGAATCAAAGACTCCAGCTGCCTAGTAGTGATTGGTGAGCTATTTAACCTCTGGCTCTGTTTGCGGAGCTCCAGGTAAAAATCTTGAAGAACTTGAGCAGCTTCTGTAGACAGCCTGGGGTAGACATACTGTCGAGCATAGCCAATGTACTTCCTCAACAGCTGGTGAGGAATGGGGTCTATTGTTTCTCCAGGAGCCACCTAAAGGCAGATAGAAAGGCTTAAGGTTATCAGATAAGGAGCAAAGAAAATCTTCTTCTTAAAATACTTACTTAGATCAATATGAAATCCTCCAAGATATCTCCAAGTAAATCAAACACTGTAATTGTAGCTGTCATTCTAGCTGACTTAAATGATTTCACGGTTATATGAACCCTAGTATCACAATACAAAAAGTTTTGGTATGGAAGTCTACATACCACAACAGTATGTCACACACCAACCTTTTCAATGTTTGTCTTCTTGTTGAGTGGTGGTGCTGAGGATGGAACCCAGAGTCTTGTGCTTGCTAAACACATATTCTCCTGCTACACCACACCCAGCTCCCATCACACTGAGCGTCAACACTCAAGCAGAACCAAACCAAATGATCACGAACAAGCAACGCATACCTTTAGTCTTTCTGATAATGGTTTCTCAGAAACCACTTCAAGTACAGAAGTATTTGAATCTTGACTATTCGCACGAGCTACTGCAGCACTACTAATGGCTCTCTGCTTTCCAGCTCTTATTGCAATCACATGTTCCGAGAGTAAATGATCATGCTGCTCATTTGGGGTGTCTAACAGGATAAAGACCAAGTCGAATCTGGAGAGTAGGGCACTCCCCATTCTAGGAAGCATGAAAAAAAGAAAAAACAGCAGGATCAAAACAACCAGAAAATATAGAAAACTATTTACTTACTTGTTTACTATTCAAGTTTCATGTTAAAGAAAAAAAAGAAGCTTTAGTTCAAAGAAACAAGCAAACAGCCTTGGATTTAATATAGCCAGCTACTCCAAACCCTTCAACATGTGCACACGGTTTATATGCACCTACCCTTGGCAGGTTAGGGCATGGCCCACTCTCCTACCATCAAAACCACTGAAGCTTCCGTGTTCTGTTGTTACTAACTCACAATGCTACCTGCTGAATCAGAGGTTATCTAATTAAGTAGTTCTTAAGCTTTTATGTCTTTTGTCTCAGCAAAATACCAAACCTCTATGGCCCATTTAGAAGAGCCTACTTTTTTCCAAAGGGCATCTACATGGCTGTTAGTCATTACAGCGAAATGCTATGTTCCATTTAGTCACCTTCTTTGAACTCATCAATCTAGGTCACTATTTGAGACACAAAAAATGCAATTCAGAGTGAGTAAAGAATATGATCAAGGTGTCAAAGCAGGTTTATGACACTACCAAAAACCAAAATCCAAGTCCCCAGGATTTCTATTCAATAGGATCTTTCTTTTTAAAATTTTTTTATTGATACATATATGTAGTACATAATGATTACATTCATCATGGTGAGTTTGTACATATACAGAACACATCTTTTTTCCTCTCCTTCACCTTTTGATCTTTAAAATATAGCACTTTGTTACTTTACGAGAGGAAAATTACTAATAGGTTGACTTTTTTGGTGATCATGCTACAGAAATAAATACTCCAAATTTTCAAGTAAAACTATGTATTTTGTAATGTGTCAAAGACTGTATTTCTTTTTCTTCTTTTTTTGTAACTGGGGATCAAACTCACGACCTCGCGCTTGCCAGGCAGGCGCTTAATCCCCAGCCTAAAGAATGTATTTCTAAGTGTATACATTATTAAAACATTAGGAAATTAGCTGGGCACAGTGTTGCACTCCTATGGTCACAGCCACTGGAGAGGCTAAG